>NBIV01000326.1:0-62640 GCA_003194525.1 Gracilariopsis chorda
CCTCCATGTCTAATAAATCCGAGGATCCTTTAAGGCGGGGAATAGTGCGCTTGCCTTCTTCTCTGTTCTCACTCATGTTGATGTCTTGTGAGTACAGAAAGAGTGAATTGACCTCTGGTTATCGAGGTATCTTTTGTTATTCTACTTGACCTCTGGCTAGCGAGGTACCTTTTATTAGTCTTCTTTCGAGTGGGCGCACTGACAGGAGATACTACCTCCACTACCCTAAGGGTTCAACCCCCTGGAACCGAGTCACACTCTCCCGGTGAGTCGCTTTGACCTGCCTGCTAAGCTTCCCGCGAAAAGAAGCAAAGTGCCTTGAATCCTTACGAAGCTTCCAAGGGAGGTTACTAACTGAAGATAAGTTTTCAATAGTTGACCCCTTCTGGCCTCTTGCAGGAATGCTGCGCGGCGTTCTGTGGAGCGAGAGTTTGAAGGATATAGTACAAAACTCCACTGGCGTATGCGGTAGCTTGGGCTGAACGACGACACACCGTTTCACCACTAGCAGACAGAGCCTCCCCCAGCAGAGCCGGTTATCCGGAAGGATGTCAAATCTAGCAGATTACTTCAAGTGCCCAATGGATTCCCGTCCCGGTACTCAGCTTGCAAATTACCACGGCTTTATCCGTTCGACGCAAAGAGATGAGAAGAAGAAGAAAAAGAAATACCACAAAGATGCAGGATGAACGAAGCCGTTTATCAGCGAGAAGAGAAAGTTTGTATGTTGATGCTTCCCGTGGGTCAAAGGAATGGTTCGTTACAGATCGTTGCGGAGCGCCGGTTGAAGGTTGGTCAGCGGTTGTCGAGGGGAGAGGCTGCGGGGAGTGTTGAGCGAGTGCTACCATGTGAAGGGTGAAGGGGTATCCCTCCGGCCGGTGGTGCTCAGGTCAGCGCCGCCGGCCGCTCCTTTAGTCCTACAATTCTAATTAAAATGTACTTAACTAGGAGAGGTCTGCATTTGTAATCAAGAGAGTTGGATAAGATTACAAATGCAACTGACACTGGATTACAACAGCCGATATTGCAACCCTACAATTGCGTGTTCTCACTGAGGGAAGCACGTGTGTGTGTGTGTTACACGAGCTCGTGTCTCTAATTCCATGACTACTGTAGGGGTTACATTGAGAAGAACCCTCTCTCTCTAGATAAACCAACAGATTTTCTGGCCATGCCCTTCCTATTGATTCTGTGTCAGAACCCTGCCTCTCTCGGAGAGGTGAGAGCTGCAGCACGTATATCACGTACTTGTAAGCAACATTCCCTCGGCGTGTATGCTGTGACGTGATTGAGATTTGCTCGGGTTTTTCTTTATGCAAACCAAAGATTCCAATGCACCCGCAATAGAGATATATCTCTAGATATGTATAGCTATAGATATCAGGAGAAGGCGATAGTCGTCGGAAAAGAAACGCTTCAGCGGTTGACGACACCTACGGGACCTAATACTTTCTTCGTATCATATGTGGACCAATGATTGTAGCACGGCTACTGGTTTGTTGTTCAAGGCTACGGTATAGAAGAAAGTATTACAGATCATACGCAACCAGTACTTCTGCAATGGCTGCGTGAGAAATGCAAACATTACAGCAGCTTTTTTAAGTATTTGAACTTTGCTCACGGAGTTGCTGAATCGCAATTACACATCAAAGTATTCATCGCCAGAGGAATATTACTGTACCTTTGAAGGCTTGCACACCTCCCCGTCCGTCTTCGCTCCATCAACTCAGTTATGCCACGTAGATCCACTCTGAAGGCGAGCACAAAGGCTGTGTCCCGCCGTGACGCCAGAAGATGGAGGAAAATCCTTCTTTTACAGATTCAAAGGCGTGCCCAACAACAGGAGTGTGTCTCCACCAACATCATCTCCGTGCCCACTGCGTCTACTTGGCAGAGCATGCCACAACTACCACACTTTGCACTACACGGCCGCTTCATTTCAAAGACATCATTGGAGCTTTTTTTGCTAACATGAACGATTTTAGGAGGAGAGTCACTACGGTGTGATGCTTGGAGCGTGGTGGTGTATTGGCGAGAAGATATACGCACGTTGTCTTCACTAACATGGCGTGATTCTGCAATTTGGTGAAGCCATCTTGCAGAAATTCTGCAATTGGATGCGATGTGTGTCTCGGGCAGTTTCTGTTTGTTCACGTCATGCAAATTCCTTCTGCGTAATCTCTCCATTATAAGTATTTACAAGCGTATGAGCACCTACATCTTGATTGAACAAAGGCGTCACGGCAATAAACATGCCCGCATGCCCTCTTCAGCGCATGCGTAAACCTCTTTTGGCGCAACGCCTCCCTGCCATTCTTCACCACCCACCACCACCAGCACCAGCATCAGAATCAGCAGCAGCAGCAAAGCTCAAAGCTTATTGGCTTGCTGCTGTTTGTTGACTGCCGCTGCTGCTCAGTGGCTGGCACTACAGTAAATGGCTGCAGTGTCACCCCACTAAGCAGTAGCTGGCTTGCAAGACACGTGGCTGCCTTTTTGCAATGCAACAGTGCAGCACAATGCACAGAGCATATATACCGCACTGGCGCAGTTCAAAAAGCGTCTCGCTTGCTGACCCTAACCACTACTTTCACCTCCTATTTCAGGCTTGGCCAATAGCACAGTGTCGTAACCTTTTGCTACTTTGGGCACTGTTTGCTGGCCTGGGACCTAGGCAAGGCCGAGCTCGTGTGCACGTCGCTACAAGAGTAACCCACTAAGTACCACGGATCTTGGAAAGATCAAGTGCTCCTCTGTGGTAAACTGGTCGTTTGAAGGCGATCAGGAAGTATGAGGGTTTCCCAGACCTAACACCAGCTTGCTGTGCAGGGTCCAGGGCGGCCCCCGTGTCGTACCTCTTGTGGCCGGAAAGCACACTTCGGTGTGTGAGTAAAGGCAGACCAATCCTTACAACCGGACGCGGGTTAAACATCAAACGGCTTGAAAACCGGCTGGGCACACTCCGCCCGTCATAATCCAACAGGAGTGTGTCGAGAATCTCTGTGCTGGCACGACTGCATCGGGTAAATATAAGTCTTGCAGCAATTTTTTTAATTGCTCATGCGACTAGGCCCGGTGGGTGCAACGCAACAAACTGCAATCAGTTTTTCATTTTCAACTCTGTGTTTTACTGGGAATTATTCTGGAACTCTGGAAAAATTTTAACGGTTTGAAAACATAGAATTGTGTTTTTCCTTTTTTTGATATATTGAAACGACGAGAGGAGGGCGAAGTCTGAACTCTGTTGTCTTCCGATCTAACTCGGGAGGTGCCAGAGCCATTTCTGTAGGTTCCAGGTTGAACGCAGGCAGTGCAAGGCAAAACGCTGGTTGTCGTCGCGTTGGCAGTGGTGGAGCACGGGCAGGAGCTGGAAGACCCCGAAGAGCACCAGCTCCTCCAACTTCAGATGAGTTGGGAGTAAATGAGAGCGGAGCGCACGTTCAAGTACCTATTCTTCCAGCGGTTAAAGAAGACGAAATTACTCCTGCATCTACTTCGGTTGCAGCTGCAGTTAGAACAAGCGCCGCTGGAGCCAGTGGGTGCGTTGCAACAGATCTACCAACTTCGTGCCCAATTCGTGGATTTATGGAGTTTGTGAGAGGCCTTCCAAGTCACATTCCACCGCCTCCGATGCCTCCCCATCTCCCACCGATGCCTGCAGAACAGATGCCCGTTGCGATGAAAATGAAAGAGGATGAGATCATCCCTGCTCCCTCACAGCCACCACCGCCACAGCAGCCTGGTTTTCCTTAAGCTGACCAAGAGGAAGAACAGATGCCGGTCCCGGTGGAAGTGGAAGAGGATGAGATCACCCCGGCTCCCTCACACCCGCCCCCGCAGCCTGCGCTGCCACAAGCTGAACAGGAAGAACAACAGATGCCTATTCCGATTGAGGTGGAAGCAGATGAGATCACACCGCCTCCCTCACACCAGCCGCAGCATCAGCCACAGCAACAGCCTGCTACGACGGTCATGCACTATGCTGGGCGTCCTGATCGAGGACTCTATCGCGTGTACTAAGCGTGGGATTTCGTGGCAGCTCAGGCCAGGAATGATCCGGCCATCCGTGCAAGCGTGCCGGAGTTTGAGACTCTTCCCTCTGCAGGTCAAAGGCGATGCGGAAGATGTGGCGAACACTCACACACGCCTTCCTCATGCCCGTACGCAGACTGGACATTGAAGATTCATAGCTGCAAGTATTGCAGTTGTGTTATGCTTGGCACAGAGGTCACTGGAGTGCGCTGTCGAATAAAAAGAATGTCAGGATGGGGCGCCACGTTCCGCAGAAGGCATAGCAGTGAGTTGGTTCGCAGTCTTTATAGCCTGAGAGCCGTTCACAGCCATTTCCTCAACTTTAATACGCTCTTCGCGACGACGCAAGCGTTCATGGACATGTCATATGTGATGGGAGGCGGTCCCTCTTTTCTCAGACTTGAGCGCAATGCAGCTCACAATCTGCCCACGCAGAACCGGAACAACACGCGCTACAGCTTTCTGTGGGGTACCCGTCCGCCTTCCTTGGATCCCTCTCACTATGCGCGTGCCAATTTGCGTGCGTTCATTCAAGACATCAACGTAAGAGACATCGTGCCCAAGTTGTACAATGTGATCCAGGGCAAGCCAGACGTGGTGCGCGAGCGGTATCGATCCATGCTTAGCACGCAACAACAACAACAAATGCAGAGACCATTGTCAATATCAGCATGCAGGCAGCAGAAGAGGGAGTAGTAGTACGTGGATACGAAGGAACCCGAAGTGCTACAGTCAGTGCTCCTCATGCGGGTGCTGGCCCTCTCCCTGAAGATATTCCTGGTAAAGGGCAAACCATGATGAGAATGCTCGTCGTGGATCCAACTGGCCTTGTACCGAGTGGAGTCTCAAGTACCCCGCTTGGTAGAAGGAACTGTTACCGAAGAGCACGCTGCAGCCACTACTGCTGCTGCTGCTGGAGCAGAGGCGACTGCGGATGCCGCAACCAATGCACACGTGCGGTACCGACTTCTAAAACTGGCAACCAACCTTCCAGAGAAGGCACTTCACTCTTCTCTACCCGTACGGGGATCAGCCCGAACCGTTTGACATCGGCCTGTTCTTGGATGCAAGGAAATTTACACAGCAAATCTCAGGTCTCAGCGTAAATGATTGGAACCTCCGAAAGCTCACCTGGGCTCAGAACGCGAAGCGACGTTTGTACTCAGACAACATCCTCCTCAACAGTGGACCGTTGTGCAGATGTGGATGCTCCGCACGCACACAAAAATTGAGGACATGCGAATACGTTTCCTGGAGAGAGAACAACAGGTACGTATTGTACAAGAGCAAGAGATCCAGCAAGCACAACAGCAAACAGGTCATGGGTTACCATCCCAGTTCGCAGAAATGGGACGTATATTTCTGCCCGATGACTCGGTCAACTCAGCAGCGTACTGGAAGAACAAGCGCATGGATGTACAGGCAATCGCAGCGCGAAGAGGACCGCCTTCTTTGTTCACTACAGTCACCATGAACATCTGGCGAGAGGACATCCAGCGCCTTGGGATGGACCACCACTAATTGTTGTGCATTTACAGCACAGAGTAACCGCCCTTGACCGTTTGACCGACCGGATCTGATTGCAAGGGTGTACAACCAGTACGCAATGACTTCATGAAGGACTTGGAGAAGACCTTGGAGCACATGTTTGGAATGAAGTGCCTGGGGCTTGCATCAAAGCTCGAGCTTCAAGAGCGCAATGTGCCTCATCACCACATGCTCGTGTCGCTCGAAAGAGGCGTGATTGAAGACTTTCATGTGATCGACGAGCTCATTCGTGCAGAACTTCCCCTTCCAGCCGAGGACGACGCGTTGCGTGCCGTCATTCGTTCCATGCACAGGCACTGCCACTCTCCTTATTGCCGGAATCGCGGTGGGCTTCGCAAGTTTGGATAAGACAGTAACATGATTGTGCCAGAGCCTTACATTGAAGAAGGCACGCATCGCGTGATCTACAGCAGAAGACGGCAACAAGACCTCAGGATTGTGCCGTACAGCCCAACTCTAACCAGAAGTACGCTATCATATAAACGTAGAACGCACGCAAAGAGGGGCACAGTGGCTTATCTGATGAAGTACGCGTTTAAGCAGCCCAAATCCAGGAGGTGGTGCTCAATGTGAATGGTTCTAATAAGACAGGCACACACAACGACTAGCAGCAACAAGAGCCGCAGGCGCAGAACGACATTCGTGCATACATGCGAGCGCGTGTGGTGGGCGCCGTCAACGCAGCTTGGAGAATTTTCGAGTTTCGACATGTTAACATCGTACCACAAGTAGAGATACTGGCCATATACCTAGAAGGAGAGCGAAAGTTTCTGCTCAGAGGTCCAAATCACATCCATTGCGCATCGCCACCGTCTACGTTGGAGAGGTACCTTGCAAGGCCCGGAAGCATATGCGAACCTCGGCTACCTTTCGTACTTTGAAAAATTTCAATTGTATCTCACGCTTCCAGCCCGCCTGCTCAACCAATACGACGAAGACAGCACTCAGGTGCCCATAGACAACTGCGATCGGCCTATGTACGTGGTAGAGCGCACGGAATACGAGCAGTCCGTCGCAAAGATCAGAGGTGTTTCACCGTCGGACATTGAGCTCTTTGCTCTGCGCTTGCTGCTCATGAATCACTGCTCGAGCTCTTATGAACACGCAAAGACTTTCAACGGACAGCAGTATGGGGGTATCGTGAAACTGCTATTGTAAGCGGACTGCTCGCGGACAGATCCGAGTTTCATATTGCATTTCAAGAAGCAGTGCAGATCTACAGCACGTCCTCCGAGCTACGACTTCTCGTTGTCACACTATACCAACAAGGCTCAGACCCAGAGACAATGGCCGTCGGAAACTGGGAGGCGCTATGTAGCGACATACATACAGGAAATGAGCAGCTACGAAAGCAAGAAATGTATCGACGTGTGGTGGACATCTCAGACCGGCACGGTGGGCAACTGCTTCTTGATCACAGCTTCTACTCCCAACACCTACAGCAGTATCATACAGCATTGACTGAGGCGAATCGAGCTACAACAACTCGAGACGCGCGGGTGGTGCGAAATTCGTCAACTTTGCAGTCAAGGTACGTTACCTCAAAAACTCGCCAAATAAAAGTCATTGACAATGTCATTGCCGCATGGCAACAACTACAGGCGCTGCAGGAGCGAACAAGCACTCCTGGAAACTTGTTCTTTGTGCAAGGATCCGCAGGAACCGGAAAGACATACGTGCTCAACCTTCATGATATCGCTGAGTCGGAAGGAATGCTTGCCGAAATGACTGCTACAACAGGCATTGCCGTTTTTGTTATACGAAGGTGGCCACACTTTATATAGCCTGCTAGGACTGCGTGTAGCTGATAGGGACAGCGCAAGCAGCACTATAGCCACTTTTTCAAAGTACGGTCCCCGATCTCAACGTGCCGAACTGCTACGCGAAATACAACTGCTCTTCTTCGATGAGGCGTCCATGCTCTCACGAAAGCTGTTCGAACTCATGGATGCGTTACTCAAAGATCTCCGCTGCATTGAAATGGAAAACTCGTCCCCTTTTGGGGGCTTGACCATCGTTCTATCCGGCTACTACTCCCAGCTGCTTCCAGTGGTGCCGCAGGGGTACATGGAGGCCGAGCCAAGTGGAAATGTGACACGAGTGTACGCAAACATTCTCAACAGATTGCCGTGGAAGAGTTGTCTGTGGACATTGTGCTTAGCTCAAGTGCTGTACCTCACCAAACAAGTACGACAAGCCAATGATCCGGCATTTGCGTCGCTGTTACGTTCCATTGCACGCAACACAATATCCAACAACGCTCCAATACCACTCAGATCTATCGGTTTCATGCAAACTGCCTACCAATTCCTGTGGAAGTGGCTCACAACACGACGCAAGAAGGATGTGGATCTCAGCAAAATGCTCATTGCGTCCACAAATCAGTTGATCCATGAACACAATGCGGCAGCGCTGGATCTGTTTCCTGGTGAACCCTTCGCTCTTCCGTCAGCGACAACATTGCAACCTGACCGTGGACAGAACCCAGAGTCTGACTTCACCAGTACTATCGTCCCCGAGTTTACATATCAGTATGCGCCTACTGCAGTACCGCCTCATAACTTGGACTTGGAGATCGGTGTGCCAGTTACAGTCATTCGGAACGTGCTGTGTCCTGCTGTGGTCAACGGAAAGCTGTTCGTAGTCGTGCGTGTCCATCAAATTACGATGCAGGTGGCTCAGTTCGACGAAAACGGACTGGTTCTGGAACGACAGCTCCTACATCGTATCGACTTCGAGTTTTCTTTCGCAGATATTCGCATGATTCGAAGGCATTTCCCCATTCGTCTCGCGTTTTGCAGCTACTGTTCACAAAAGACAGGGAAAGACCTTGGATGGCTTCGTTCTGGATGGGCGATCCAACTTCTTCTGCGCCGGTCAGTTGTAGATCGCATTGTCTCGCGTTCGAAGGAACGACCATGTGCTGCTCCTGCATGACCCGCGGCTTACATCCGCGAATGCCCACACAATTCAATCCATATGTGTGGCCATCGCGAACCCATTGCTCCCTGAAGCCATTCAGTTCTGCATCCCTCCAGAACCTTAATCATATTTCTTGCGTCCTTCATTCATTGAATTAAACTACTTGCTTTTCTGCTTCTGCTTTTTGCACCTTTTTTTCTTCCCACCGCGTTTTACCACTCCTCCACCGCGGCACGCAGCGCTGCCCGCGGCCGAAAGCCGCTCTCTCTTGTATCCCTATTATTGGTTGTCAGAGGGCCAAGCGATAGTCAACACGCAGTCGGTGACCAGCGTCATGTTCCGAATTATTTATCTGCAATTCTCTCTGAACTGTAGCTAAAACGCAGATTCTATGCTTTCACAAATTTACAGTAATCTAGCATTGAAGGTATTGTCTTCGTCTCACGTCAAACAGGAACGACATAAAACGGTCAGGTCTGAGCGAAACCAGGTCGTCATCTCCAAGCCCTCTGGTATCTTTCTGTCTTAGCCATTGTCTTGTGCCTTTCATCCGAACGCAGTCAACGGTAGAAAGACTTGGCTACATATCAACACCCCCCGTACTATAGTGATTTACACATGCATAAGGGGGGTGTTGTTGATTAACTGGAGGCGTTGCGCCAAAAAATCCCTTGCACGCCCCCATCAGCGAATGCAATTTTCACGCCTCCCCGTCAATTAAAACATTCAGCACCAGCAGCAAAGCGTTCAGCGTATTAGCTGCTGCTGGTGCATGTTGAATTTGCAATGGCTGCTGAATGGCTTGCAATACAATCAATTGTAGTGCCAGCCACCCAGCAGCAAAACCTGGCTGTTCATTCCGACACGTTCCGACACGTGGCAAAATTGTACTGCGCCAGTGCAGTGTATACTGAAGTTTCATTGCAGACAGGCCTGCAACAGACGTATCTACTGCACTGGCGCAGTACCAAATGTATCTCGCTTGCTGACCCTAACCACTATTTTGCATCCCATTCAGGCTTGGCCAATAGCGCAGTGTTGTAACCTTTTTCTACTTAGGGCACTGTTGCTGGCCTAGGATCTAAGAAAGGCTAAGCTTTTGTGCAGGTCGTCTGCTACAACAGGCATTACACCATCGTTGTACAAAATTGGCCACACTTTACGTAGCCTGCTTGGACTGGGTGTAGCTAACAAGGACAGTACAAGCAGCACTACAGCCACTTTTTCAAAGTATGGTCCCCGATCTCAACGTGCAGAACTGCTACGTGAAATACAACTGCTCGTCTTGAATGAGACTTCCATGCTCTCATGAAAGCTCTTTGAACTCATGGATGCCTTGCTTAAAGATCTTGGCTGCACTGGAATGAAAACCCTGCCTCCCTTTAGGGACTTGACCATCGTTCTAGCTGGCGACTACTCCCAGCTGCTTCCAGTTGTGCCGGAAGTAAACATGGATGCTGCGCCGAGTGGTCATGTAAGACGAGTGTACACAACCATTCTCAACGATTTGCCGTGAAAAAAGTGATCTGTGGTCATTCTGCTCAGTTCAGGTGCTGTACCTCACCGAAGAAGTACGCCAAGCCGATGATCTGGCACTTGCGTCGCTGCTACGTTCCATTGCGCGCACACCACAATATCCAATAACTCTGCAGTACCACTCAAATCTACGGGTGGCGTGCAAAACGCTTATCAAATCCTGTGGAAGTGGCTCACAACACGTCGCAAGGAGGATGTGGATCTCAGCAAAATGCTCATTGCGTCCACAAATCAGTTGATCCATGAACACAATGCGGCAGCGCTGGATCTCTTTCCTGGTGAACCCTTCGCTCTTCCGTCAGCTATGACTGTACAACCTGACGGTGGACAGAA
This sequence comes from Gracilariopsis chorda, assembly GCA_003194525.1. Lineage (NCBI taxonomy): Eukaryota > Rhodophyta > Florideophyceae > Gracilariales > Gracilariaceae > Gracilariopsis > Gracilariopsis chorda. The sequence continues at coordinate 10,372 of NBIV01000326.1, forward strand.
CCCAGAGCCCAAGGTCACCAATACTTTTGTTCCCAAGTTATCATATCAGTATGAAACTACTGGAGTACCACCTCATAACTTGGGCTTGCAGATTGGTGTGCAAGTTATGGTAATTCGGAACATGCTTCATCCTGCTGTGGTCAATGAAAAGCTGTTATTAGTCGTGCGTGTTGATAAGTTTACGATGCAGGTGGCTCTATTTGACGAGAACGGACAGGTGCTAGAACGACAGCTCCTGGATCGTATCGACTTCGAGTTTTCTTTCGCCAACATTCACATGATTCGAAGGCATTTCCCCATTGGTCTTGCATTTGCAGCTACTGTTCACCAATCACAGAGAAAGACGTTGGATAGCTTGGTTGGGGATTTGCAATCCAATTTCTTCTGCGCTGGTCAGTTGTACGTCGCATTGTCGCGCGTTCGAAGGAACGACCATGTGCTGCTCCTGTATGACCCGCAGCTTACATCTGCGAATGCGCACACAATTCAACCCATGTATGTGGCCATCGTGAATCCATTGCTGCCTGAATCCATTCAGTTCTCCATCCCTCCACAACCATCATCATATTTCTTGCGTTCTTCGTTCATTGAATTAAACTACTTGCCTCTGCTTTTGTTTTGTCCACCATTTTTTCTTCCTATCGCTTTTTATCACTCCTCCACCGCAGCGCCCAGTGCCGCCGGCGGCCGAACGCCGCTTTCTCTTGTTGGTGTGTCTTGAAATTTGTTTGGGGCGCTGTCTGCGGCTCGTTACAATCCTTTATTGTCATGGAGACCATGCCCTCTGTTCAGCGCCCTCCTCCGCTTCCCATGCTTTGATTTCTGTTATTTCCTGTGGTGCAATGCCCCAAAGAGGAAAAACACCGAAAGACGTTCGGGATCTTCCTCTCACGAGGTGAACCCAGTTGGGTAGAGCCCTCCCAGAGGTGTCACGGCGAAGCCGGTTTGTAAGACCAGGGACACCTGTCGCGACTCGCGCAGGGAGGTGAAGGCGAAGAATCGGTATCCGCGTGAGCGGGGTGTGATCCTCAGTAGAGGTATGTTTCCACGTAAGTGGGGGTGTGTGAGCGGATGCGCACACGAGGGCCGCGGATAGCGGGAGGTGCTAGCCTAAAAAGGAGAAAAAGAAGGGCGAAGTGAGTCGCGAGAGCGACGGGGACGAATGACGATGCCGGTAACAATATCCCTATACAGGGCGAAACACCAATGCAATTGGAACAATTATACTCCCAGTGATGGGTCCCTTTAGATGTGCAAGGGGGTTAGATGTCCCGTGGTTTACGGCGTTTCCCTCCAAGGAGGAGTAGAGTACGCGCGCAAGCGGTAACAACTAGAGCCAATTCCCCAGGTTGGGGTCCCTTGTTGGGGAGGGTTTACTGGTGCAACGGCAGTGCGCCGTCGCACTAAGTACTAGCTTCCCAGAAATGGGTGTGAAAATAATAAGTAATATTAGCTAAAATACTCCACATTTCGTGGCAACATCCACTACTGTGGCCAACCGCCAATTGACCCAAAACGGTGTCCCACGTGTCCATATCCTCCATAGTGGGGCGTAGTTCATATACAAACTACACAACCGATAATATCGGGAAAGCGTTCAAGTACCAAGAATCCCTCCCTGAGGGCGTTGCACTACATATCCCCCCCCTAAGACGGGAAAACGACCGCGGACGCGGAGGGTTCCCAGACGAAAATGGGTGATAAAAGCGCGTACGCCGTCTCCGGTTCTTCTTTCCTGGCATAGCCGGCTATTGTAGTATAGTGTTGTGGGGAGCTAGCTGCTCCCTTGAATAAACTTTCCCGTTTTGAACGGTGATTCTCATTTGAGTTCCCCGTCTTCGACGGACCTTGCCTTGTTATCCTTTCCTATCGCCCTCCGTTCGCGCGGCAACGTTACCCAACTTGGGCATTAACCAGCGTGGCTGGGGCTGCAGTTCCCGTTTGACGGTGGTATCGCAGGACCTGTGACCGTGGGAGGTGTTCAATTGGCTCCCACGTATCCCCACTGGGGTCATACCCGTACCAGCGGACGCGGTATTGTAGAATACCATCCTGGTCCCAGGTGTGTCCGACAAGTCGGTCTACTACGAACTCTCGTTCGTAGACCTGCCGGCCGTGCCGGGTGGTGGTTGTACTTCCTTGCGGGGGCTGCCCGCTGTGCGGTATAATGTCCCTTAGCAGGGTGTTCGGCGATAACTCCGACGTTGCCGTGCGCTGTCCTAGTGGCCGCTGCTCATGCGGGAAAATATCCCTCAAGAGGGTGTGTGGTGTCACGGTTTTCACCGGCAAGTCATTCCCCATTGAGGCAGGTTCATTTCCGCTTTCGCGGTATTGCGGGCGAACCGCCAGTCGGCGGGGGACTTGGGTTCGACCTTCGCGGTTGTGCTCACGAACCGCGAGTTTGCGGGAAGATGACCGCTCCTGCGGGATCGGCATTTCCACAATCCCTTTGGGGGTCCCGTGCGACACGGTGATTGGGTGGCGAACCGCCTCCCTGCCAGGCGCACGAGCGCTCCGCACCATACGTTCCGGTGATGCCGTGGTGTCCCCGGCTACTGACGGGTTGCCTGGGGCTAACTCCGGTACACCGGTATTTTGGTCAAAATTCCCCTTTGGGGGGTGCCAGGCAGGTGCCGATGATCCCCTTTTCAGAGGAATTGCCGCTAAGCGCGGTGCACCATCTCCATGAGGAGGAGCAGCGTCCGGTACGACCGGTTTCGAGCGTGCGATGGCGCGCGTTATTCCCGAGTTCCTCGGTTCTTCGCCGCAGCGTTGCGGGGGTTGGCGCAAATTATTCCCCGTAGCGGGGGCTTCGATTCCGTCAACGATGGGAGGCGTTTCCGGTGCTTGCGAGCCAGGGCTTAAAGCTTCGACTGCGGCTTGGCTGCTTTTTTCCCCAGGTTCGGTGTGGGGATTTCCCAGCGGCGCTGGTGTATCTGGGCGCCTCTTCTCCGCAGGGCGCGGGTCTGATCGACCTGATTGAACCGCTTCCGCGGGGACTTCCGCCAACGGCGGCTTCGAGGCATCGCCCTGCTCAGGGGATTAGGGGCAATCGTCACCATACTCCCTTATCGGGGATCCTCCCCTGACAGGGGTGTGCGGTAGTTGCGCTTCAACTTCCCGTGTAGCACGGTATATTTCCCGCGTTTGTGGCGATGTTTCCGGGGATGGATCGGGCGATTGCCTTTCCGCTGCTGCGGTATTGGAGTGAGGCTTCTCGTTTTCCCGTGACAAACGGTTTATTTGCCGCTTTTGCGCGGCCTGCGCGTCTGGTTCCTGTTGCACAGCACTGCCCGGGAACGGGGGATTAGTGTCGCGTGACATACTCCGTGCTCCACGGTCAGTGTTCCGTATGTTACGGTGTGTTTCCCGTTGCGACGGCGATATCGTTCCTCGAAAACGAGTGTTCTCCTCCCCCTCCTTAGACGGAGCGGCGGGATAAGTGATAACATTCCCCGCCTGGCGGGTATAGATGCGCGCCAGTGGGGCAGACGTGGTAGGGGCGGGCGCTGAGGCGCCCGAATTACCCGGCTGAGCCGGTGAGTCCGACAGAGTCGGTAGGTCTGAGAGTCCCCGGCTGGGGTGTGGTAGTACCGTAGGTCTAGTACTCCCGGATGGTTCCGGTGTTGCAGAGTCCGTAGAAACGGGGTTGCCTGGATCCAGGGCAACCTCTGACGAGGAAGGAGGGGCAAGGACAACACGATCACGGGAAATCCGTTCGTGCGTGTCGCCCCTCTCTACCACGACAGTGTCGGTGTTAACAGAGATGACCTTGAAGGGTCCATCCGCCACAGGCGAGAGTTGGTGACGCTTCTCCCGTTCCGGGTTGTAGTACTCCTTCCTGATGAAGACGTAGTTATTTGCCCGAATCGGGGGGGTCTTTCCTCGCAAGCGAGCGTCAAAATCCCGCTTGTAAGCGGCTTGAGCCCGTGCCATAGACTTCCGCGCAGCGGGGAACAGCTTGGAAAGCCATTGCTTCCATTGCTGCTGGTAGATACCCACAGATGGGAAATTGTCCAAGGTAGCTTGGGGTTCCAGCGCCACAGGCGGGGGTGTTCTAGATAGAACCAACTCGAATGGCGAAACTCCGGTAGTCCGGTGTACCTGCGTATTGTACGCGTAGGTTACCGCATCAGCGTAGAGATCCCAATTAGTTGGGTGGTCAGCGACGTAGGAACGTAACGCCGCGAGTAACGTCCGGTTAAACCGTTCAACTTGCCCATTACACTGGGGGTGGTAGGTAGTCGTGAACAAGTTCTTGACATCCAGGATGCGACAAACATCCTGGAAGAACTTGCTCACGAACTGCTTCCCGTTGTCGGAGAGCACCTCCACAGGGGGACCGTAGACAAAAATCCAGTGCGTCACCAGAGCCTGGGCGACCGTGAGAGCGGTTATCCTCCGAAGAGGGACAGTCTGTACCAGCTTAGAAAAGCGGTCAGTGATGACAAGTAGAAACTTTTTTCCACGTTTTGTGGTGAGTAGTGGTCCGAGAATATCAATTGCGATAAACTCGAGTGGCGCCCTTGCGGGGAATAGTTTCATCTTCTTCGCATTTTTGCGGAGTTTGACGCGATTCTTCGCGCATTCGCTACAAAACCGCACAGTTGCGTAGCAATCCACCGCCATTGCGGGCCAGTAGAAATCCCTTCGCAGGGTTAGGTAGAGTTTCCTCCCACCTGGGTGACCTCCGATGGGGGCGTAATGTGATAGATGTAACACCCGCGAATGCAGGGAATGAGGTACCACAATCTGTGGGCGGGCTTCGACCTTTCTTACGAGGTAGCCTTTGTCGTTTACCCCGAAAGGGAGATCTTCAACACCGTTGATACGGGCACGAATTCTCGTACAGAATGGGTCGCCGAATTGTTCTCGGATCATTTCTTCCGGTGATACCGGTACAAAGTTTCCCGGTAACGGGTTCTCAGATTTATCTCGCGATGCGAGTAGTTCGTCAAAATCAGCATCCTCGTCCCAGGTTTCTGGCCTAGCCTCGACGGCATATTCCGGATCATCCGGGTTTATAGCCATGTAACATGGGACTTCATCATCCTCCGTTGGGAGTGCTTCCCCACTTGTGGGTAACCGCGATAAAGCGTCGGCCTGGGTGTTCTGCGCACCCTTTTTATAAATGACTTGAAAGTCATATTTCGCGAGGCGGAGTCTCCAGCGCATGAGGCGTCCCGACGGGTCGGAGATATTCATCAACCACCTCAATTAGGAATGATCCGTGTACACGGTGAAGTGAATTCCCATAAGGTAGGGGCGCATAGTGGTCATCGCCCATACGACGGCGAGGCACTCTTTCTCCGATACGGAGTAGTGCCGCTCATGAACATTGAGCGAACGTGACCAATAACCAATTGGATTTCGTTCCCCCTCGGGGGTGGTTTGAAAAAGAGCACACCCGACTTGGTAGTCGCTCGAGTCCGTATCTACGGAGTATGGCAACCCAAGTTTTGGGAGATGTAGGATTGGTGCTGATGTGACAGCCTCCTTTAAGGAGTTAAAAGCTTCCGATTGCTCGGGCGTAAATGTTCCCAGTTTTGGGGGTTCCCCTTTCGCAAGAACGCGTTCAGGGGCGCTGCAGTATCCGAAAAGTTCGGGATAAACCGTCGATAGACGTTGAACAGCCCCAGAAAGGAGCGCAGTTCCGTTTGAGTACGGGGTTCTTTCGCCTCAACGAGGGATTTGACTCGAGCTTTCTCGATCGCTAACCGTCCAGGACGGATAATGTGACCCAGATACTTCACAGTATCTGTGAAAAACTCGCATTTCCTCAACTTGAGGGTAATTCCCGCATCGCGGAGTACGGTCAGCACGTCTCGGACGTGAGTGAGATGGTCGTCCAACGAGTTGGAGAAGATGATAATATCATCAAGGTAGACCAGACAACTCCGCCACTTAAAGCGGTTGAGTAGAATATCTACTGCACGCTGAAAGGTGGCGGGGGCGTTGGTTAACCCAAATGTCATGCGCTTGAAGCGGTACGTTCCTGCATGGCAGGTGAATGCAGTTTTGTCGCGATCCTCCTGTCTGACAGGTACTTGCCAATATCCCCAATTGGCATCAAGGGCCGTGAACACGGTGGCGTCTCCAAGGGAGTCAATGCACTCGTCCATACGAGGGATGGGGTACGTGTCCCTAACAGTCACGGCATTGAGCCGGCGGTAGTCGACACAGAACCTCCAGGTTCCGTCGGCCTTTAAAGCCAGTACAACTGGGGATGCCCAGGGTGATTGAGCGGGCTCAATCACACCTGCGCGGAGCATCTTGTCCACCTGGGACTGCTCCTCTTCCCGAGCTTTCGGACCTGCCCTGTAAGGGGGTTGTGCAACCGGTCGCGCACCGGGGATTAAATCGATCCGGTGTTCCGTTGCATTAATCTCGCCAAGCGAGCCATCCCACATTGTGGTGAATTCCCGTAACATAGTACGGAGTTTGTCGCGGTGCGACTCTGGCACGTGGCTGAAGTCCAGCGCTTCAAGTGCTTTTTCCGGATCAATCGGGTCGTTGCTCGATAGAGCATTGTCCTGTGGAACAGGTGTGGTTCGCAATTCCGAGTTACTCGGTATGTTCGACGCTGAAGTAGCGGTTTCCTCCCCCTCCTTAGACTTGACGTCTTCGGACGGCGGGGCGAACTCCTCAGAAGAGGTGGTAACTCCGAGTTCATCGGCGGTTGTCATCTTTGTTGGCAGCATTCCCATAGGATGGGGAGTTACACTCCCAATTACTTGGTGTTTGACCAGATACTGGGGGTGTTTGCCAAGGTTGGCAACCAATATCCGGAAAGAAACATCCGGGGAAATGGAGACAATTCCATTAGCCAGCGCCAGCTGGGATTTCTCGTACAACGAGGCGAAGGGTTGTATAACCCGAAGACCGTGTTGACGGGAATTTACCTGCACCCAGACTTGGGACTCAGCTGGTATAGAAACCGAGACAGCGACGCGGAGCTTGGTGGACACGCGGGACGCGGGCGGTGGTTCCTGCGCAGCAGGGAGCGGAACTTGTTTCCGAGAGGACCGCTTTAGCGGGCGGCGAACAATCGGAACCGACGATCCGTGGTCAAGTTCTACACCACTGAGGCGGGGCCTGATTGCGTCGACAAATCTGTCGCAGTAATCACATCCTAGTATGACTGGTGCTGCCAATGAACGGCAAACGATGAAGTCCAACTTCACCACAGAGGTACCAAGTCTCACGACGAGGTCCACTGTGCCCACCGTTTGTAACGGATTGTTGTTCGCATCCGAAATGTCGGGGACCGCGTCAGAGCGGATACGCGACCGCACAAGCGGGGGTAACAATGATTCCACAACAAAGTTGGGTCCTGCACCTGTATCCAGGACGGTGAGAAACCTCACCATAAACTGGTGATCAAGGCCAAGGTCGGCATAGACCTTATAATTGCGTTTGGCCAAGACCAAGACTCTACCAATCCGGGGATTTTTACTCCGTATCCACGGGCGACGCAACACACCGAGGTGCGCAGAGTCCGCGTCAGCGGTGTCTTTCCTCGAGAGGACTTTCACCGGGAGCGAGGCGAGGACGCCTCGGGCGCCAACAGCCTCGTTCTTGAGGACGCCTCTCCCAAAGGGGAGACTCCCTCAGTTAGTTTTCTGCCTTCGGCTGTGGGTTGGTTTCCTCGACAACGAGTGCTTCATCCCGTTGATGGGGGTTTCTATTCGCATAAGCGGGGGTTGCAACGGATGGTTGCGTGATCTCCCGAATCGGGGTGTATGAAGCTTGCCGCGCACGCGGGGCCTGTGGCAGGGCGTGTGAAAAGTCCGTTTTAGCACGGAGGTAGGAAGCCGTCGGGACGGAACGTTTCTCCTCTGGAGTGAGGGCCTCATAATTTGCCACTACCTTGGCCATATCCTTCAGTGAACAAATACATTGAGGTGAGGTATGGCCATGGGTATAGCACAGGTGGCATATGAGAGCCAACACCGCGACACGCGGGTTATTATTCCGAGTATCGGAGAAGCGAACCGCAGGGCGGGTGTCAGGCCATCCAGGCCGTTGATAACGGGATTGACCGTTTGAAAATGGGAGTCGTTGGGGTTGAACCCGACTGTTACCACTGTACAAAAAGGGGTCTTCCGTTCCCGTATCACGGGTCATCTCCGTCGTTGACGGCAAATCACTGGTGGGTATCGACACACCATCCCCCTGCACTAAATGCACGGTATCAAATCCCCGTCCAGGGTTCCCATCCGCGGTGAGTGGGAGAGAGGAAGCTTCGCTTTCCAGCAACAACGCCTTGGCGGATTTAGACCGATTGTTCGGAGTTCTTGCACGAAGTGCATCCCCTTCCGCTCGAGCGTGTTGGACCAGCTCGAGGTAGGTGATCCTCCGCTTGTCCTCCCGATAACGGGTAACTAAACTCCGGATTGCCGGGTCAAGACCATCGATGAACATGGTACTGCGCTCCCTAGCGGGGTATACGTTACCACATCTGTGGAAAGCCTTGTTCAGGCGCACCAAGTAATCGGTCTCGGTCTCTCCAGCACGCTGGCGTGTATCTCGCAAAGCGAGGATAGCCTGCTGAATAGCGGTGTTGGTGGCGTAGGAGCGCAGAAGATACTGCACAGCCTCCGGCCAGCAAGTAACTCCTCCCTCGGAGGCGCGAGAAGATCCTCTGACAGAGGTGTACTGGTCCTCCGCCACTCCCCGTAAGAAATACGGTAAAGCCAAATAGGCTTGTCCCTCATTCATACCGAGGATATCGGCCTCCGCTACAAAGCGGGATAGGAAATCCAGTACTAGGACTGGGTCCTCTCCAGTAAAATACTGGTTGCGGAGCGAGAGCTGCATTCGCTTAATGCATTCTCGCACCTTTCCCGTACCACGGGGCGTACGTCCAAGTGACGAATCTTCGAGCCGGTAGTACCGGTATGATAAAAGCTTCCGGTAATCCGGGTTTGTCGGTTTCAATTCCCGGAGACCAGGGTGTCTTCTCCCCCTCTGGCGGGTTCGGACCACACCTTCAGTCGCCGATGACCGCTTCGAGCGGGAGGAGTAGCCTCGCTTCTCGTCCTCCGAGTCGGAGTCCGAGGAGCTCTAGCTAACCGAATGGTTTCGGGATGAGTCCGACGATGTCGAAGAATCGGAGTCCGAATATTTTCGGTGGTGTTTCCGTCGATGACGGCGTTTCTTCTTCCCAGCAAGCTGGTCGTTGTGCGATGCCTCGTTTACCGGATCACCCGGGGATGGTTTGTCCATGAGGACGAACTGCTCCAGCGTCTCCAGGCGGGCACCAATCCGATCAGATTGGGCTTCAACTCCTTCGATGAAGGTGGCGGGTTGTCCCAAACTCTCCAACACGGAGTTGACGTCAGACCGTAAAATACGGAGTACCTCGGCGACCTCCTTTACGGGGGTTGCCGAGACCACCTCTTGGAGGGATTTTAGTTCCCCTACAAGGGTGTCATGGGCGGTCCACAGAGCGCGGACCTGGGATTCCAGGGAAGTCCCCTGGGGGGTGTTATCGCCCGTTCCACGGGGGCTTGAAGCCGCGACAGCGGGAGCAGGCCGGGGTGCCTGGGGCACTGCGGCAACAGCCGGAGTCGATGCTGCATTCCCCTGCGGGGGTGATAACGAGGGCAAAAGGAGGTTCCGGGGTTCCCGGTCGGGGGTATCATTCCGCGATGAAGCGGCGCCAGCACGGCTGGAACTTGTCCGTATGGGTATACGGGGTACGAACCGAACTTCGGAAGTGTCCGCGTTGTCGCGGGAGCGACTACGCGTAACCACTGGCTCCGCGTCGGAGGGATTTCTCGACATGAGAAAATAGCGTTACGACGGGAAACGATCACGGACCTTCCGGTAAATAAAAACAAACCTCGTAAGAGGGATAACAAAAACCGATTCTAGGTCGGGAGACCACTTTGTGGTGCAATGCCCCAAAGAGGAAAAACACCGAAAGACGTTCGGGATCTTCCTCTCACGAGGTGAACCCAGTTGGGTGGAGCCCTCCCAGAGGTGTCACGGCGAAGCCGGTTTGTAAGACCAGGGACACCTGTCGCGACTCGCGCAGGGAGGTGAAGGCGAAGAATCGGTATCCGCGTGAGCGGGGTGTGATCCTCAGTAGAGGTATGTTTCCACGTAAGTGGGGGTGTGTGAGCGGATGCGCACACGAGGGCCGCGGAGAGCGGGAGGTGCTACCCTAAAAAGGAGAAAAAGAGGGGCGAAGTGAGTCGCGAGAGCGACGGGGACGAACGGCGATGCCGGTAACAATATCCCTATACAGGGCGAAACACCAATGCAATTGGAACAATTATACTCCCAGTGATGGGTCCCTTTAGATGTGCAAGGGGGTTAGATGTCCCGTGGTTTACGGCGTTTCCCTCCAAGGAGGAGTAGAGTACGCGCGCAAGCGGCAACAACTAGAGCCGCCCCAGGTTGGGGTCCCTTGTTGGGGAACCTTTACTGGTGCGACAGCAGTGCGCCGTCGCACTAAGTACTAGCTTCCCAGATATGGGTGTGAAAATAATAAATATTATTAACTAAAATACTCCACATTTCGTGGCAACATCCACTACTGTGGCCAACCGCCAATTGACCCAAAACGGTGTCCCACGTGTCCATATCCACCATAGTGGGGCGTAGTTCATATACACACTACACAACCGATAATATCGGGAAAGCGTTCAAGTACCAAGAATGCCTCCCTGAGGGCGTTGCACTACATTTCCCTGTTCCAAGTCCTTTTCTCTCGTCGCAAACACAGCACTACTCGTTAATAGGGTGGTGCGGGTGTGAGGATAAATCTTCTCTCACCGTCCTTGTCAGACGGTGAGGAAAAGGGTGATGTAGTGGACAGTCTCACCATCTTTGGGGACGGTTAGAAAGCTTCCTGCCTTCTCACCATCCCCGAAGATGGTGCAATGGCTGCTTACAATGCCACGTTTTGTGTACGAGCATGTTTGCACTCTAATTACTAAGAAAAACGACTACCATCTTTCTCTCTGAGTATAAAAGGAGGGCACAGAGCTCTGCATTTGCCTCTCGTCTGTTCCCCAACCGGTTTTCCATCATCAACTATACTTCTCTAAGCAAAGAAAACTTCCTTTTTGGGCCTTCTCTAGCTACCACTACAGGTCGCCCCTTTTTCCCTTTTTTTAACGTATAACTTCACAACATTCCGGAATTATCCGTGAATAATCGTAAATATTTACCGTTTTCAAGGAAGTCATTCCACATCTAAAGAATTGAAAAATTCTTTTCGTACTAATTACGCGTTGTTAACTAACACGTATAAGATGTAATTACTAACCACAAATTTTTTCTAATCTATATTCTTTTTGTTTCTAATCAGCATATGAAAACAGTGGCTCGTAGAAAGCCAGGCACTGTTTTTATTAATAGTTCAACCTATTCTATGGTACCCGTAGAGCACCCACCCTCCCCGCATCGTCAGCACATTGCTGTACTCCCAGCGACGCAAACACTCAACTGGAATCGTGCATGTTGGAACTTTTAACCACTTTAGAGGTAGACAGGGAATCAGAAACGGTCTACGACTCAACTGTATCCAGCCGTAACGTGTACAGTGTCATTGAACTTGAAGCCGAAGAAGTACCAGTTCCCGGTCGCCGCTGACACGCACAAGTGCCAGTGCAGCCGAGCCCCAGTGGCATACAGAAGCTCCACAGGAAAGAAGCCAAGTGTTTGGCTCACCAATTACAACCAAAGAAGAAGACCACGCGTGTGGCACGTGCCAAACGCTTCTGCACGTTTTGCAAAATTCAATGCAACAGTCCAAAAAGCTTTTTTGACCACAGTCAGTCTAAAACACACCGCAACCGCGTGTAGTGCAAACGTACTCCGCCTTACTGCGCACTCTGTAAACGCTCATTTGAGGGGAATCATCATTTGAACCGTCACAAAAACGGCAAAGCACACCACAAAGTGCTTTACAATCAAAACGTAAATGAATAAATACTTTTATTTTTATGTATTACCGTACGATTCCTTACCAACATTAATAGGCTAATTGTGTACGAGTAACACTTAGTTAGACAAATTACTCTATTTCATTAGCGTACAAATCACTGTAGTATTTGGTATAGTTCCTCGTGCCACCACTTAACGGACAGTTTAGTAGGAATGTTAGGTATGCAAATCAACAACAACGACAATTTATCGAATTTATTGAGAATATTCATGAAAACCATACCCAAACCGAGCCTGCTCAAATAATGGAACTTCTGAGAACTAAATAATCTCCAGATAAGCTACTTACTTTTACCATTTTAAGAAATGGGTTGCTGATGCGTAAGTGTGCAAAGTTCTTAGAAGATCGTGGAATTAATCTCGCAGAACATGAAAGTGGTCACCTCTTAAAAAGTATTGCCAAACCTATTTTCGAGGAGTCTCATTTAAAGGATGCTTTCACTGCTATAGACTTATTACAGCAAACGCTGGCACCTGCTCCGCCCACTCGACAGCAACCACGAAGATATGTACACGAAGAAGAAGACAATGAGGTTGAGCAACAACGTGAGCTCTCACCTCCGAAACGCCTGAATGAGCAAAATTGTCAACGTCAGCCATGGCGTCCTCAAAACGTTAACAATGAGACACAAACGAACTATTAAGACAATCGAGACAAGACTACTCATTATATCCCGTCTCGTTTCAAATATTAGTCTTCTAAATTCTCAAGAGCCCTTGGTGAATGTGGGGGGGAACTTCTGAGCGAATATAAGTGTGCCGCTCTAGATTACAATCTAGCCAACCATCAACCACTCCAATACTTACACCACCTTTTGCGTTGAAACGCGAAACGTTTTTACGTACAAAACGTTGATGGCAGAGTGCGAAGTTTCAGGGAAGCTTCAGTAGTAATGGGAAAGGAGTATAATTCTCTTTCCCGTCAGAACCGCATTGCTGCCTACTTACATAACTTACGAATCCAAAATTTTGGTTCAAAGAGCTCTTCATTAAGCGACGCTTTGGAGAAACCCCACGAAAAAATTTGGATGTTGTCCCCACAAGGCCATATGCACTGGCGATCCGAGCGCAACAGAATCCAATATTTACAGAATGCTGTAATTGGTAATTCCTGGGAGCGAGATGCCTGCAGCAGAGCCAATGCGGGACTGATTAGTTATCATGAACTTTACGGTCAATTGGAAGCTGCAATTCAACTTGATCAAGAAGAGAAAATCGGTGGCATACGAGATCAAACGAGCCTTCAGATGGATTCAATTTCCACCGACTATTTTCAGAACTCTGACACGAGTGAAGCGTTCTCTGCTGGCCAATCCCGATACGTACGTAACTCACATTTCACAAACAGGGCAAACTTTCATCAATCCAGGAACAAACGGAACGTTCAATGTTGGAATTGTGAAAAACCCGGACACGTAATTGCCATTTGCAGGCAACGCAAGGAACTCACCAATAATGCTGCCAGCCGTGTGCAATACTTGCAACTAAATGGTTATAACGACCAGAACAATGCTTTGAAACGCGTCCTGTACGAAATCTGCCAACAACTCGAGGATTCCAGTGATGCCGATGAATTTGAAAGCACGGGAACATTCTTTGCTTGCAATGAAATGGCAGACAATAGTGCAAATGACGAAAAGTCTCATCCTTCCGAACAATTCTTTGCATCTAAGCTTGGAACGCAGAGTAGCGAACCTTCCCTCTCGAATTGCCTTGAGGATTTTTAACTGGGGGTACTAACGATTTTGCCGTAGTCCTCCTCCCACGCAGCAGAACAAGAAAGGACCAGACAAGTCCTCCAATGGCTCACTTCGAATCATTCGTTTTTGTACACGAAAGCAAGCACGATACAGTTCACGAACACCTCGTTGGAACCTTGTTGATATTCACAACGTGAAGACCAACACGTTCGAGAGAAATCGACGCGAATTTCAAGGCGCATGTTTGGATTCTGGCGCACAACAATCTGAAGTAGGAAAACAACAAGCCCAAGCGTACTGTGAGCTTGTAGGCATTCCATTTAAATTGAATCACTCCAAAAAAGCTTTTAAATTTGGAGATGGCATATTATTCAGCCGTGGAACCATGCAAGTACGCATTCCAATCCCTGGCAACACTTTTCTTCCACTTGAGATTGACGTCGTCGACGTCTCTGTACCTCTTCTTATTGGACTCGATATGGTGGACTTTCACGCTCTTGTACCTGACAACCCAGACCACATGTTACTCAGCAAGAAGTTCTGTAGTACAATAGTACGTCCTTTGGCCAAGTGGGGTAGTAGTCTACTAGGGGGTAGTAGCGGCAGAGACCCAGCCACTGGGGTGACAATCCACTGGGTCTACTAGTGACGCGGGCACCAACTGGCAGCGAGTTGCAATAAGCGGGCGCTATCTCAAGTCCCTACAAGTCGGGAGAATGGTAGCGATGGCTTGGAGGCCTTTGGAGTCCTACTGTCTGCATATGGCGGCAAAAAGACGGTGAGGGTGCTTGTCTTTACGCTTCAGAGATCGGCGGCACTGGAGCCAGCCTATATGGCTGATGAGGCGCTCTGACCTCCGGACACTATCCTAACAAATTAAATAAAGTTAGCTACATAATAATAAAACCTATGGCCATAGTGCCTTGGCACTCGCACTGTCCCCTCGTATCTCCTGCATAGGCACCCTGCTTGGCCACGTGAAAAATTTCGGCCAGCAATGTTCTGTGCTCTGCCAGCGCAGCCCTATGGTTACTTCACCACTGCATCTGCCTAATGGTCATTCTCCTACAGACCTCCCCCTTTAAGATCGGACGTCCCGTCGGCCACTTCCACGTCGCTGAGCTATCCTTCTCTTCCACTGGCGTTCTTTCCTCCCGCCCAATGGAGTGGTTGTTCTCGCGTCCTCTCTCCCGATTAGGTCTCTCGCCTCCTGGTTGACATGGCTGGTCGGCCCTTCCACAGCAGGTACGGCGGCAGTACCGGTTTGCGTCCATTTGGCTGCTTTTTCGGCAAGTGGCCCGTGGCCGCTACCACGCCATTGGTCGCCTAGGAGGGGGCCTCATTAACTAGTGAGTCTCAACTGCGGGGCGCTCCTCGTGCTCCTGCATTTCACCGAACCCTGGCGCGGACGCCCATATTTCCCTCTAGATTACCTCATTCTTCTGGTCGCTCTTGTCTCCTCATACCTCCTTGGTGCATCCACCATACCCGCCCCTTCGGTAGATCGTGGTGCATTCCCTTGGCCTTTCAGATTGCTGACCGCGGGTCTCCCCTGGCGCCGTGTCCGCTGTGCCGGCTTGTTGATCGCGTCTACGCCATGTCCTGGGGGGCATATAAGGGCTCCTAAGGCTACCTCTTGGACTATGACGGCTTCGAGCGTATCCCTCGGGTGGCAATAACTGTAAACTCGACCAACATGGCTCTGGTCCCCAGCAGCGCATATGTCCACCCCGGGGACAAGTACGACCACACTTTGGGTCGGAATCCTATTGCCGTGAGGAGTACCCATCTACCCAGTTCGTTCGCCAAGTTCGTGCGGTATGCTGACCAATACTTGGACGCCCGGCGGTTCGCTGCAATCCCCAACTATGCCCGTGCGAAGAAGAACTCCCAAGAGCACTCCTGGTACAACCGTTGGCTCCACCTTCCTGCTGATGACCGTTCGGTCGCGCGTTGCTGCGCTCTGGTCCCACTGGATATGGCCTTCGTCCGCTGTGGCGAGGAGTCTGATTACCAATGGAGAGTAAACAAGCTCCTGGAGGACTTGTATTCGATGCATGGCGACCTTAAGGCCCCTTTTCCTCCCCCTGGTCATAGCCTCCTGGAATTAGTCTGCTTCAGACCTCCATACGACCACTTGCACTGGTTATCGAACCGGACCTGTTGGAATGATATGATCGAACCCGAAGGTCGTATTCGAACCAACCTCAAGTACTTCTTCTGTTGGCACCAAGTAGAATTCCACGATATGCCTCCGTCCCGCAGGTCTTCTCTGTATCTCATGCTACCGTCACTTAGCGCCGGATCTGAGGCTGCCATCTGGCACGTTTCAAATCTCCTTATGGTCCCTACTCCGTCCGTGGTGGCCTACTACATCTATCAGCTCCAGGGAGACTTCACTAAACGTCTCCTCTGGCTGACGTGGCAGGTTCTTTTTGCCGAATGGGCCGTGTTCTGTTTGATTGCCTTTCTGGATACCGCCCACTATGGGGTGCAAGCTAACGTCCGGGAGGCCGACTGCCGTATCTGGAACGAGCGGGTTCTTCCCAGTCCTGAAGGCCGACTCGTGCCTCTTCCGCAGCACTTGATTCGGCCCATCCGTGAGTTGGGCGTGCAGAACATTGTCCGGGGTACGGAGTACGAGAGTGAAGAGGCCGAGGCCCTATTGGATTATGTCCTTCAGGTCGACTGGGCGCAGACCCCCGGGTTCCTTTGGTATGATTATGACACCGACACCTTCTTCCCGATCCCACGAAATCCTTTAGGCAATGAAGACGGGAACGTCTACCAGGCCAAGCCATTGCTGGCTGTCCACGTGAACGAGCCAGGTCAGTCCATGCCGGATTACTACCCTCAGGTCATTGGGTTTCACGAAAATTTTCTTCTTCCTCCAGTCCGAGAGCAGGCGGTAGCTCCTGTACCGGCCCCATGGGTAGCGCCGTCTTTTGTGCCGACGCATGAGGATGCCGTGGTAGAGCCCCCAGAGGCTTACATCGGTCCCTTGGCTTCCCTACCTCCTACGTCCATGACGGTTTCCGCCCCTGTGGTCCCTCCTCCGCCTCCAGTGCCGGTCATTCCAGAGGTCATTACAATGGCCTTCGATGACCTGAAGAAGGTATAAACGCCCGTTAGTATCCTTTAACCCACTTGTATCGTCGAGGCTCTTCGTTCCGCCCCAATCCTGGGCTCGCCGGGCTTCAGGGTACCACTCGCTGGTTCAGCGTAATCAAGAAGTAAAAGACGCCTTAGCTACCATCCTGGAGGAGAACTCTAAGTTGTTGTCCAAGCGCGTCGCAACAGACCTTGATAACCGCTTTGGTCTTAACCTTTCGGACACGGATCGCGCTGGTGGTGCCTCATCCTCTTCCACCCGGATTCCGGCTCAAAAGCGCACCCGCACGAGATCCCCTGCTCAACTGGCTGCGTCGTCCTAGTGGTAGTCCGTATGGCTAGTAGTCCTCAGTAAAGACTATGGTTCCCTTTTTGGCCCTTCTAGCGTCAAGGTGTGCGTCTTCTCTGTCGTGATCCATTGGTCTTCATCTCAATCCTTCAATACCACTAGGTTGGTTTTGAACCAAGTCCCTGGGGTTTTGGTGCACTTTCCTTATAGGTGAGCCGTCCGCGCTTCGTTCATGAGGAATTCTGCCTTGATGACCAGGGAAATCGGAGTTATGTGGCGTCCAAGTTGCTCATCGTCGCGGTAAACCTTCGAAAGAGCTGGCGCGCGGCCAGCGAGTGGAGCGGCGTGGGAGGCGTTTCCGTGGGCGCCGTGGCCAAAAGCAGTGTTATTACTGCGTGGAGGCGGATTGGGCCCGTGCTGGCGCAAATTTGTGGCCAGAGATACCCCCCTCCCTAAGGTCACGCTCCGTGTGTGCTGTTTTTGACCAATAG
Organism: Gracilariopsis chorda; assembly: GCA_003194525.1. Taxonomy (NCBI): domain Eukaryota; phylum Rhodophyta; class Florideophyceae; order Gracilariales; family Gracilariaceae; genus Gracilariopsis; species Gracilariopsis chorda. The sequence continues at coordinate 27,924 of NBIV01000326.1, forward strand.
TCGGCCACAAAACTATCCGGGATGTCTGACCTCGGAAACCAAGTATCTTCCTTGGCCTCATAGCCATACCAACGGACTTTGTAGCACACTTCGCCATCGTCGGTGAGCCCAGCGGAGACGATGCAGTCAATGACATACTCCCGTTGATCGTTCATTCCGGCGTCCTCCGGTAGGTCCATATGGTCGAGGGGACCGTACCCGTCAGCATCCGAAGGAGCACCGTCGGGGGTTTCCATAGGGTCAGGTACTTCTTCATGAACTACCATTTTGTGCAGAGGACCGTAGCCATTGGGGGAAGGGCCTTCTGGATCCGTGGAGACCTGAGGTTCCTGAGGGCTTGTAGGGTCATTGACCAGTGGTTGCATAGGAATGGAGGGTGGGGTTTGGGACGAAGGGAAAGCGCGCGAGTCCAATGGTTCAGTTGAAGGTGGGCGTGGCGCCAGAGGGACTCGGTCCATTGTGACTGTGTCCTGGAGCCCATGTCGGTCGATAGTAACCATTTGCCAACGGGACGTAAGTACCTTGAAGGGCCCAGTGGACTTTGGCAACAGGTTCTTGGTGATGTCCTCGTCCTCGGGCTTTTCCTTCCGTATTCTGTCCAAGTAGACGTAATCTCCCACGGCCACTTGCGCTGTAAACCAAACGGACCGATCGAAATCGGCCTTATAGCGCGCTTGCGCTTTGTCCAACGTGGTCTTTGCGGCCTTCAAGATAGAATAAATTCGCTTCCGCGAATACCGTTTGGCCTGGGCGGCAGTCATTCCTCCATTATGTCTTGAGGTGCTCCTAATTCCTGTAGGTCAACCATGTACGGCGCAGGGGCCTTACGAGGGTGCGGTCAAAAGAAGTTGTACCAGTGGACTTATGCACTTGATTATTATATGCATAGACCAGCAGCTGGACATAGTCATCCCAGTCCAATTGGTGCTCGGAAACGTAGTGAGTTAGCCTCTTGGTCAGGGTTCGGGTAAACCGTTCGGCTTCTCTATTGGTCTGAGGATGGCACGCGGTGGTGAGGAGAAGTTTTAGACCTAAGGCCAAGCACACATGTTCAAATAATTTGGAGATAAACTGAGAGCCATTGTCCGTAAGGAGATAGAGCGGCAGTCCATAGGGATAAATCCAATGAACAAAAAAAGCCATGGGGAGGTCCGTGGCGGTTGTTGATTTGAGCGGAATTGGTCGGGTCAACTTGGTAAACCGATCGGTAATCACCAATATAAATCCGGTGCCGTGGGTCGAGTTCTGAAATGGCCATAGGATATCCATAGCAGTGAGCTCCAAAGACCCGGCCGCTGGGAAAAACTTCAGTTTCCCTTGATCTACCGCTCTTGGTCCTCGGATCTTTGCGCATGCTGCACAAGTCCTTGCGGTCTCCATTATGTCATTGGCGATCAGGGGCCAGTAAAAGTATCTCCTCAGGGTATGATACATCTTAGTCCCTCCAGGATGGCCAGCCAACCTCGGATAGTGCGCGAGGTAAAAAAGGCGTGTCCATAAGGCCTTAGGCACTACCCGCTGTATCGCCCCTTCCAATGGTGACCTGCGACATAATATGCCTCAGCGGTCATAATCAAACAGCGACCCAGGGGTCCCTACTCTCTCTCCTATCTGGGCGCAGTATTCGTCCATTTTCTGGGCCTGAAGGAATTCCTGGAGGAGTATTGGTGTCAGATCCGAGCTTTCCGACTGGTCCATATGGATATCCAACGGTGGATCTTCCCAGTCCATAGCGCATAAGATCGCTGCGTCGTGTCCGTCCGTCTATTGGGCCATTCTCAGCTTAGCCACCGGTGGTTCCTCTCCCTCGTCATCAATGTACTGTGGTCCGTCCCAGATGGTGGGAATCTCATCTTCCAGGGGAGTTTGGTCCGTACCATTGGTCAGGATGCGTGACAGCACATATGCAGCCTGATGTTTCAGCCCTGGCCTATAGGTCACTTCGTAATCGAATTCGGCCAGGCGCATTCTCCATCGGGCCAGACGGGAGGATGCGTCCGTCATGTTCAGTAGCCAGCGGCGGGAGTGGTGATCTGTCCTAATGGTAAAGCGAGTTCCTTCCAAAAAAGGCCGAAGATGGAGCACTGACCACACGATGGCCAAACGTTCCTTTTCCGTGGTGCTATAGTTCTTTTGGGCCTTGCTGAGGGACCTAGTCCAGTAGCAAACTGGGCGGTAGTCCTTAGGGGACTCCTGCTCTTGTAGAAGGTCACAGCTCACTTGGGTTGCAAATGCGTCGGTATCTAGGATATACCGTTTATTGGCCTTGGGTAGCGCCAAGACCGGCGGATTAACCAAATGGTCCTTGAGGTTCTGATAGGCCTCATACTGCTTTTCCATGAGGTCATGAAATTCCGAAGGGGTCCCTTTCTTCAGCATCTCATTCAGGTGCTGCAATTTTCGCGAACCCTGGGACAAACCTACGGTAAACATTACAAAGGCCAAGGAAGGAGGGCAATTCCGTATGGGTCCTAGGGGGTCGTGCTTCCCGTATGGCCTTTGTTGTAACTTGGGCCACTTGGAGTTTCCCCGGCAGGACCACATGGCCAAGGTAGTCAACGGAGGGCTGGAAGAAGAAATACTTCTTCAATTTCAGTTTGACACCAGCCTGCTGTAGTAACCTAAGAACTGCCTTCACATGTGCAAAGTGTTCCCTAATGGACCTGAAAAAGATGATCACATCATCTAGGTAGACCAAGGCGAATTTTTATTTGACCCTGGAAAAAATGATTTCCATGGCCCGCTGGAAAGTAGCTGCCGCATTCATAAGACCAAAGGGCATCCGTGTAAATCGAAAGAATCCCTCGTGGGTCGTGAAGGTAGTCAGCGACTTCGCCTTGTCGTCCATGGGAACCTGCCAATACCCACAATTGGCATCCAACGTGGTAAAAATTTGCGCGTCCCCAAAGAAATCTAGACAGTCTTCCATACGGGGGATAGGATAAGTATCCCTCTTGGTCACCGCATTTAGTTTGCAGTAATCAATACAAAACCGTACGGTCCCGTCCTTCTTGGCCACTAGGACAAAAGGGCTAGCCCATTCGGCCTCAGTGGATGGTGCACGCTCAATGACCCCAGCGGACTTCATTTTCTCAACCTCCTTAGCTCCCACCTCTCTTACTTTTAGGCCAGTCCGATATGGCTGCTGATATTGGGGCGTGGCCTCGTCCTAAAGGTCAATTCGATGCCATGTGGCGTCGATCTTGCCCAGCTTTCCACTTCACATGCTAGCAAAGTCCTTGAGGAGATCAATGACTTGTTTCCTAGATGGTTCAAAGTCATCGCCAAGGTTGACGTAGTTTTCCCAATTGGCCGGTGGTTCACCCCCAGGAAGCAACTTTTCCGCATCAATCTCCATAATGGCCACTGGGGCAGGCATAGATACCCCCACCACTGCACCCTTGGGTAGCCTTGTAGGCTTGTCACGGAAGTTGCTCATGGTGACGGCAAAGGGCCGGTTGGGTACCACATTCATTACTCCATTGGCCATGAGGGAAAGTTGTTTCGTTACCAACTTGGGATGGTTTTGCAACAAAACCAGACCTGAGGACTCGCATACCGCTGCAGCGTAGCTGGGTCATAGGCGGTATGACTATCGCTTTTGCCAATCTGACCTTGTTGGACACGGTCCTCGTGGGAAACTTGACCTTAGCTGGGGCAGCCTCGGGTCCAGGGCACGAGCCGCCAATCGCCAATGGTGGTCCTCGAGGGAAAGCCACCCTCTTTTGGCCAGGATAGATTGCCTTTACATATCTGTCAATAAAGCTCGTCCCTAGGATCCTTTCTGCCACCAGGTTCGGACATACAAGAAACCAAGTCTTAACCTTCAGGTAACCCAATTGGACGTAAAGCGGAAGTATTCCGCGAATGTCCATCGGCCGAAGTGATGCGTCCGTAACCTTCGGTGACTTCTTTTCCTGTATCATCCTTTCCCAGCTCAATGGTAAGACCTTCGGATGTACCAGATTGGGGCCTGCTCCAGTATCCAATACGGCCGTAAACGTCGTTGCGGTATTGGCCTGTAGTCACAAGGTTCACTGTACCTTGTATTTATCCTTCCTCAGGACACAAACAGCGTCCTCCAGGTCCTCCAATTGGTCCACAGCCTACACCCGACTCGAGACCCCTGTCATTTCGTCCTCTGGTTTCTTTCTCTTCTCAGCTCCTGTGGTCTGCAATTCCGATGGTTTAGGGCGGCAGTCATAAGAGGGATGATATGCCTCTATGCTTCTCTCTGGTCGTTTTTCTGCCGCGTGGGCACCGCAAGATCGCCTTGTCCGTCAAGGTATTCGACGCTATCCCTTGGGTCTTCAAGCATGTTGAACTCAGGTTGCTTCACCGGTGTACTCAGGGGAGTTACATACTTTGAGCTCCATGGCGCTCCAGTGGTCCTCGGAGGGAAGGTCCTACGTAAGTAACCCTCCGCTCGGCGCACCTGATCGTTCTCCTCCCTTCGCGCCATGAATCCCTTGCGGATGTCCTCAGGCATATAATTTATGGAATCACACGGCCGGGCCTTGGAAAGACAAATATAACAGGCCTCATTGGACTTCGTAATGACGTCCTTCCTGGAGGCAATCGGAGAATAACGGGGTGTCGCCGGGACCGATGGGGTAGTCGTTCCTGACAAAAAGGCCGATGGTGCTCCTGACGGAGCTGAGGAAAAGCTCACCGCAAGAGTATCCATGGGGTCTGAATGTCCAAAGGCCGAGTCCGATTCCGACGGGGACTCTACCATGTGGGCCTTCACTTTTCTGGTGAGGGGTCTTGCGCGACCCCGAGTATCCGCGTCACCCGTTCGACGGGATGTTCTATAGGTCTTACCGTATCCTTCGGCATACGTCACCAGTTGACGCAGCGTCAAGTCCAGATGGGCAGTTTGGGGGGTTTGGACATGAGTCCGTATCGCAGGGAGCAATCCCGCGATAACATGTCGCTTCAACTGACCCTCGGAGAACACATTCCCGCACCTGCAGGCTCTAGTCCAAAGTTGGTCGGCGTAATCCGTTTCGGACATGCTGGAACTCTGGTGGTATCCAATTACGTCCTGATAGGCGTCCATTATGTGTTCATCAGTCGCATACGTTTCCAACAGGTAACGAACAACCTCTGGATAGGTCCTTAGGAGCTCCCGATCTCGGGCATCAATGGGGTTGACCGAGCCGGAGATCTTGGCAACCACTTGCTCCTTCGCCTGTCCACTTAGGAAAAACTGGAAGCAATAAAGCGCCGCTCCTTCACGGACTCCGTTCTGGTCACAGACCACCTGGAACGAGCTCAAGAACCTAAGGACTGTAATGGGACCCTTCCCTGAAAACTTGTCTGGGACGGTCAGTTGCATTCTCTTCGCCCACCTGGCAATCTTCTTGGCGACCGAAGAGGTGTACCGCGTGGACCGATCCATCAAACGGTATGTGTTCACGTCTAAGACCTTCTGGAAAAGCTCATTAGTCGTGACCAATGGTTTGAGGCGCCGAACATCCGCCTCATCCGTATCGGTATCGGAAGAGTCCGACGAGTCCGAATGGTCATCGCTCGAGTTCGAGTGGTGCCTCTTCCGATGGTTCGTCCTCGACTTATGCCTTCGGCTGCGTCTCTTCTTCCCATGGATCTCAGTATCTACGAGGTCCTTTTGGGTGAGCTCTTCATCATCCTCGAGGTACTCGCTGGCGTACTGAACGCCGTGTTGTCCACTGGTCTTATCTCCCGCACGGCCTCTTTGCCTCTGAAGTCTCTCTTCTCCAGTCGTTATATAACCCAATGGGCCTTCCTGTGCTGTACCCAGGCAAGGGGTTACTTCTATAGCTGCTCCCTGAGGTCCGGTGTGTGTTGACCGATGGACATCCAATCGTAAACTTTGAGAAACAGCCCGAGGGCTGTGAAATGGGCCTGCCTGGCGGGTGATTTCCCCTTGTATGGTCATGGCAATGGACTACACGAGGAAATCTGTTTGCACAACCTGAGGAACCAGTTGGTCTGCCAGAGAGGAGAGAGGCTCCCGTAATGCTCTATCCATTTGGTCCCTAAGGAACTACTCCACTTGATTTTCGCACCAAGAGCGGAGTTGCGGCCATAGGAGAGCGGCGACATCGTCCACCATACGGGGGATGGTTACGGTAGCAGATAAGTCCTGCATCATTCCTTGGGCCTTGCGGAAGATTGAGCTGATCCATCCTCTCGCGAAGGCGAGCGACCAATGGCGAATCTCTGGTTATCCTTTCTAGATCATCCACAGGGTCTATAACAAGTCCACCGAAGCGGCTGCAGGTACTCCTACGGTCACTATTATTGTCCGCTTGGGCGGCCAATTGGGCTACGGCGACTGCAGGAGGTGCTGCTGCACCCGGGGTTCCATGTTGGTCTTCGTTCCTTGGGTTGGTTTTTTGATTATCAATACGGTAGGTGTTGATTTCGAGCCAGTTGCGTGGACTAATAGTCCAATGGTAGGAGTCCTATGCGTAAACTTCTTTCCTTAAGGGCAAAACGGCTGTTTCTGTAGGCTTCTAGATCAGGAGACCAGTTGCGATAGAATAATACGTCCTTTGGACAACTGGGGTAGTAGTCTTCTAGCGGGTAGTAGTGGCAGAGACCCAGCCACTGGGGTGACAATGCTCTGGGTCTACTAGTGACGCGGGACCAACTGGCAGTGAGGCGCAATGGGGAGGCGCTATCTCAAGTCCCTACAGGTCGGGAGAATGGTAGCGATGGCTTGGAGGCCTTTGGAGTCCTACTGGCTGCATATGGCGGCGAGAAGACGGTAAGGGTGCTTGTCTTTACGCTTCAGAGATCGGCGGCACTCGAGCCAACCTATATGGCTGGTGGGGCGCTCTGACCTCCGGACGCTATCCTGAAAAATTGAATAAAATTAGCTACATAATAAAACCTATGGCCATGGCACTCGCACTGTCCCCTCGTATCTCCTGCATAGGCACCCTGCTTGGCTACGTGGAATATTTCGGCCAGCAATGTTCTGTGCTCTGCCAGCCCAGCCCCATGGTTACTTCACCATTGCATCTGCCCAATGGTCATTCTCCTACAAATTCAACTGGTCGATACCAATCACGCGGGAATTCGGTCATATGTACTTAGAATGGGACTTCTCTGGGGTTCTCTCCACAAAGAGTGAACTCCAAAAAATGCATATGCACTTTTACCATCCAAGGGCAAACAAGCTTTTCAACTTGATCTCCCGAGCAAACCCAGAAAACGCCACGGTTGAGACCAGGAAACTCATGGAGCAGATCTCAAAATCATGTGCCACGTGCCAACGTTTTACAACCCGGCCACAGTCCTTGGAAGTATCCATTCCAGGCAAAATAATATTCAACAGTGAAATTGCTTTGGATCTTATTTTCTTGGACAAAATGCCAGTTCTACACGTTGTAGACACACAAACGCACTGCAGCTCTGCAGTATTCCTCAGGAGTCAGACCACTAAAGCAATGTGGTACGCATTTATCGGTTGTTGGGCCCCATTATACACCGGCTATCCAGACAAGATGAGACTGGATAAAGCTAAACAATTCACATCCGCTCGATGGAAAGAACTGACAAGCATGGCTGGAATCACCTTACAGTTCTCAGGCGTTGAAAGTCATAATTCCCTTGGAACCGGTGAACGGTACCATAAACCCTTACGTCCTATCTACGAAAAGATTCGATACAGCGAGCCTGATGTCCCCATCGCCTTAACCCTTCGACTTGCTATCAAGGCTATGAACGATACTATGAACCGCGAAGAACTAGTACCTTCGCTACTCGTATTTGGAGTTCTTCCCCGCTTCTTGCCCTTTAGCACAGAACTTCCAAATCATGAAGAGCCAATGAGAGCTCTTCAAATTGCGCGCACTGAGATGGAAACCATCACTTCGGAGCTTCGTTTGCGCCGTGCAATCGTCGCTCGCATTCTATCTACCGCATCGACAAACTTGAAGATTGGACGAAAAGTTCTTGTTTATCGGGAGGACTTGAAGCCAATAAAGTGGACTGGACCCTTCAGAATTGGGAAAATTGATGACAAGCAGGTCTTCATTAACTGCAATGGAGAAACAGTCCAACATTCTATTGCGCAAGTCAAACCCTTCCATCATGACGAACTCATGAACAATCTTCATACTTGTCTCCAACCAATACTCCCTGTTGATTTTGAACTCTATGATGTTCAAATCACTGAAGTGTTAGGTCCTTCCGATCACCGTCGGAACCTACCAGCATTCAGTGAAGCTAAACGAAAAGAGCTGGCAGGATTAATATCGCGCGAAACGTGGAAAGTCATTAGACAAGACGAAGTGTCAGAAGACGCCAATATTCTCACTGGAAGATTTGTGCTCGCCATCAAAAACCCAGAAACTGATGAAGAAATATTCAAAGCCAGATTTGTCGCCCAAGGGCACAAAGATCCAGAAAAAGCTCTTCTTGTACACAATTCACCTAATCTAAGACAATAATCAACACGAATTCTCGCTACCATTGCCGCTATTCTTGGATATAGAGTATGGAACACAGATGTTCGCCAAGAATATTTACAATCCGCACAGAAACTCATGCGTAAAGTATACTTGATGCCTCCAAAAGAATTGGACCTTCCAGCAGACATGTTGTTGGAACTTCTCCGCCCTCTTTATGGACTCTCAGACTCTGGAGACTATTGGTACAGAACAATAACAACTCATTTGAAAGAAGACCTAGGATTGAAACCGACAAAAGGAGATTTGTCACTATTTATGAAACACGAAAAGTCAAAGCTAACTGGCTTAACGGGTGTTTACGTAGATGAACTTCTTCAATGCGGAACCGATCAATTCCTGCAACAGGGAACCCTCACGATTCAGAAATTTGAATCAATAGACTGGGAAATGGATTCCCCTTTATTTGCAGGCGTAATAATACGCACAACCAGTAATGGATTTTCACTAAGTCGGGGATGCCGTCGCACCAGTAAACCTTCCCCAACAAGTGACCCCAACCTGGGGAATTGGCTCTAGACCTCACCCCCTTGGCGTGTTCTCTACTCCTCTTTGAAGGGAAGCACCGTCGCATACGGGAAGTCTAACCCCCTTGCCTATCTAAAGGACCCGAGTATTCGGACTGTTATTCCAGCTGTTTTGGTGTTCGCCTTGTACAAGGTTTATTTACCGGCACTGCCGTTAGTCTTCGTCACGACACTCGTGACTCAGCTCTCCTTTCCTTTTTCCCTGTTCAGAGTGGCTTTCCCGCTACCCACGGCTCGTGTTCGCGCGTACCACGAACGTGGAAACCTCACCTCGCTAGAGGACGACCACCCCCATACATCACTCCTGCGGATACCCGATTCTTGCCTCAACCTCCCTGCGCAAGTTGCGACGAGTGGCCTCGGCCTTACAACCTGACATAGTCGTGCCACTCCTGGGAGGGCTTTACCCAACTGGGCTCAACTCTAACGAGGAAAGATCCCGAACGTCTTTCGATGCACTCCCGCTTCCGAGCATTGCACTACAATTCGATATAGCTTATGTTATCAAACATGACTTAGAGTCAATAATTGGAAAACAAATTCTAGTCAAAATGCTTACTGACTCAAAAAGTTTATTCGCCGTAATAACAAAAAGCTCATCGATATCTGAAAAGCGACTAATGATCGACATTTCTGCAGTTCGTGAAGCCTACTCGAAGCACGAAATTTCTGATGTTGGGTATATCCCTTTCGCCAACAATCCCACCGATTGTTTTACCAAAGTTAAGAACTTTGATGCTTTGAACCAAATATTAAGTACTTCCAAATGCGTCTTAGATATTGATCAACTAGTTATACGTCATTTTATGCGACAATTGTAAGCCATACGAAAAGAGAAGGAAATATGAGGATAAAGCTCCGCTCACCGTCCTTGTCAGACGGTACGGAAAAAGGATATGAAATGGACCATCTCACCATCCTTGGGGATGGTGAGAAAGCGTCCTGCCTTCTCACAATCCCCGAGGATGGTGTGATGGCTGCTTACAATGCCGCATTCATGCGAGCATGTTAGGACTCTAACTCCCAAGAAAGAAGACTAGCGTCTTTCTCTCTGAGTATAAAAGGAGCGAACAGAGCTCAGCCGTCGTCTCTCGTCTGTTCCCCAACCCATTATTATCATCAAATCTACCTCTCTAAGCAAAGGAATCATCCTTTTTGGGCCGCCTTTATCTACCACTACAGGCTGCCCCTTCTTTTTAATGTATTTTTCACGACAGTATGCCTCCCGATGAAATTGCAGTGTTGAAAGCATGTTGATCGGCAGTTAATTTCAATCCTTGAAATAGAATTTGAAGGTAGTTCCTCTTGTTGTATCCACTATCACCGTATATGCAATACTGCACATCAGCGCATTGCAGCGCTGTTTTCAATGGTTCGTCCATTTCGGACCAAATATACAACGTATAGTTATTTCTGCTACCTTTGACTGGCCCATACGCATGAAGAGTGATACCATGGGGTGCAGTAACCGCTTGAAACGTCAGAGCTTTTGTTGGTTTTTTCCATTTCATGCAACATTTTGGAGTCCTTCAGCATCAGGACGAGAATTTTCTCCCACAGTTTCATCAATAAATCAATTTTTTTTTGAACGAATAGGTTCTATTTAAAACTGTTGTAAACCATCAGGTGGCATGTTGGTTTATATAATTGTAATTGGCCGGTGATTAAGTGTTTGTGCTAATCTATAAAAGAAGCTACAAGTAGAAGCGGCCTTCGGCCGCGGGCGGCGCTGCGCGCCGCTGAATTGGAGTAATTTTGGGGGATCTGCAGGCCGTTTCTGCTCGTTATCGCTCGTAAACGGCCTGCAAACCAATGAGGGCTGCGGCGCTGAGAGTTAATATGGCATAGAGTTGCACTGGAGTGCACGCGCGTTGGTGATTGGCTTGCACTGCAGAGTGTATGTCGAGTACAGTAGATTGTAATTGGCTGGCACTGCCAAAATAACTGCAGTTCCAGCCACTGTGCAGCGGTCTGGGTGGCACTGCTGCAGTGCCAGCCACTTAGCAGCTGCGGCAGTTAACATGCAGCAGCAGCCAATGAGCTCTGCGCTTTGCTGCTGCTGCTGCTGCTACTGAATTTTTTGATTGGCGGGGAGGCGTGCAAATTGCATGCACTGAAGGGGGAGTGCAAGGGGATTTTATGGCGCAACGCCTCCCGTCAATCAACAACACCCCCCTCATACATGTGTAAATCATTATAGTACGGGGTGGTGTTGAGACAAGTGGAAACGGCCTTCGGCCGTGGGCTGCGCTGCCCGCCGCGTTGTTTTTGTAGCTTTGTGTATTTAGTAGCGTTCGGAGGTTCTTCGAGCACTTTGCTCGCTTGCGCTCGCAATAGTGCTCGTAGAACCATGGGGCGCCGCGGCGCCTAGAGTATGTGGAGCCGTATGGATTTGTGTTTAGGTGCCTAAATTGACTGCAGTGCCATCCAATGATGAGAAAGCAAGACACGTTGCTTTGTGTAACTGGATGGCACTGCAGCCATTATGGAAGTGCCAGCCAGTAAGCAGGAAGCTTTGCTGCTGCTGCTGCTGGATGTTTTAAATGGCAGGGAGGCGTTGCGCCAAATGGGCGTTTTGCATGCGCAAACGGGGGCGTGCAAGACGAATTTGTGGCGCAACGCCTCCATTCAGTCAAGAACCCCCCCCTCATACAGGAACAAATACTTATAATGGAGAGACAAGAGGAAGCGGCCTTCGGCCGCGGACGGCGCTGCGCGCCGCGGTGGAGGAGTGATAAACAGCGGTGAGGAAAAGAAAAGGGTCGAGAAAGCGAAAGCAGAAAAGCAAGTAGTTTAATTCAATAAATGAAGAACGCAAGAAATATGATTATGGCTGTGGAGGGATGCAAAACTGAATGGCTTCAGGCAGCACTGGGTTGGCGATGGCCACAGGCATGGGATGAATTGTGTGCGCATTTGCGGATGTGAGCTGCGGGTCATGCAGGAGCAGCACATGGTCGTTCCTTCGAACGCGCGACAATGCGACATACAGCTGACCGGCGCAGAAGAAGTCGGATCGCACATCCACAACCAAGCCATCCAACGTCTTTCCCTGTCATTTGTGAACGGTAGCTGCAAACGCGAGACGAATGGGAAACTGCCTTCGAATCATGCGAATGTCTGCGAAAGAAAACTCGAAGTCGATACGATGCAGGAGCTGTCATTCCAGTACCTGTCCGTTCTCGTCGAATCGAGCCACCTGCATCGTAAAGTGATCGACACGCACGACTACGAACAGCTTTCCGTGGACCACAGCCGGATGCAGCACGTTCCGAATGACCATAACTGGCACACCAATCTTCAAATCCAAGTTATGAGGAGGTACACCAGTAGGTGCATACTGATATGCAAACTCGGGAACAAAGGTATTGGTGACGTCGGGATCTAAGTTTGGTACACCGTCAGGTTGTACCGTCGTAGCTGACGGAAGAGTGAAGCGTTCACCAGGAAACAGATCCAGCGCTGCCGCATTGTGTTCATCGACCAACTGATTTGTGGACGCAATGAGCATTTTGCTGAGATCCACATCCTCCTTGCGTCGTGTTGTGAGCCACTTCCACAGGAATTGGTAGGCGGTTTGCATGCCATCGGTAGATCTGAGTGGTAGTGGAGCGTTGTTGGATATTGTGTTTCGTGCAATGGAACGTAAAAGCGACGCAAATGCCGGATCATCGGCTTGGCGTACTTGTTCCGTGAGGTACAGCACTTGAACCGAGCACAATGTCCACAGATCACTCTTCCACGGCAATTCGTTGAGAATGTTGTTGTACACCCGTCTCACATTTCCACTTGGCTCGGCCTCCATATACACCTGCGGCACCACTGAAAGCAGCTGGGAGTAGTCGCCGGATAGAACGATGGTCAAGCCCCCAAACGGTGGCTGGTTTCCATTCCACTGCAGCGAAGATCTTTGAGCAACGCATCCATGAGTTCGAAAAGCTTTCGTGAGAGCATGGACGCCTCATCCAAGACGAGCAGTTGTATTTCGCGTAGCAGTTCTGCACGTTGAGATCGGGGACTGTACTTTGACAAAGTGGCTGTAGTGCTGCTTGTGCTATCCCTATCAGCTACACCTAGTCGGAGCAGGCTATATAAAGTGCGGCCACCTTTGTACAACGAAGCTGCAATGCCTGTTGTAGCAGTCATCTCGGCGAGCATTCCTTCCGACTCAACGATATCACGAAGGAGGTTGAGCACGTATGTCTTTCCGGTTCCTGGGGATCCTTGCACAAAGAACACGTTTCCAGGAGTGCTTTTTCGCTCCTGCAGCGCCTGTCGTTGTTGCAATGCGGCAATGACGGTGTCAATGACTTGTATTTGGCGAGGTTTTAAGGTGGCGTACCTTGACTGCAAAGTTGACGAATTTCGCACCACTCGTGCGTCTCGAGTTGTTGTAGCTCGATTCGCCTCAGTCAATGCTGTATGATCCTGCTGTAGGTGTTGGGAGAAGAAGCTGTGAACGCGAAGGAGTCGTCCTCCGTGCCGGTCTGAGATTTCCACCACACGTCGATACATTTCGTGCTTTCGTTGCTGCTCATCTCCTGTATGTATGTCGCTACATAGTGCCTCCCAGTTTTCGACGGCCATTTTTTCTGGGTCTGCGCCTTGTTGGTATAGTGTAACAACCAGACGTCGTAGCTCGGAGGGCGTGCTGTATATCTGCACTGCTTCTTGGAATGCAATATCAAACTCGGATCCGTCCGCGAGCAGTCTGCTTACAATCGCAGTTTCACGATACGTTCCATACTGCTGTCCGTTGAAAGTCCTTGCGTCTTCATAAGAGCCCGAGCCGTGATTCATGAGCAGCAAGCGCAGAGCAAAGAGCTCAACTTCCGACGGTGAAACACCTCTGATCCTTGCGACGCACTGCGCGTCGTCCGTGCGCTCTACCACGTACATGGGCGGATCGCAGTCATCTGTGGGCACCTGAGTGCTGTCTGCGTCGTATTGGTTAAGCACGCGGGCTGGAAGCGTGCGATACAATCGCACTTTTTCAAAGTACGAAAGGTAGTCGAGGCTCGCGTATGCTTCGGGCCTTGCAAAGTATCTCTCCAGTGTACACGGCTGTGATGCAGAAAAGAGCTGGTTTGGACCTCTCAGCAGAAATGTGCGCTCTCCTTCCAAGTGAATGGCCAGTCGCTCTACTTTTGGTACGATGTGAACATGTCGAAACTCGAAAAGTCTCCAAGCTGCATTGACGGCGCCCACCACACGCGCTCGCATGTATGCACGAATGTCGTTCTGCACCTGTGGCTCTTGTTGCTGCTCGTTGTGTGTGCCTGTCTCATTAGCATCACTCACATTGAGCACCACCTCCTGAGCTTTGGGCTGCTTAAACGCGTACTTCATCAGATAAGCCACTGCGCCCCCTCCTTGCGTGCGTTCTACGTTGATATGAGAGCGGTAGTTCTTGGTCAGAGTTGGGTTGTACGGCACAATCTTGAGGTCTTCTTGCCTTCTTCTGCGGTAGATCACGCGATTCGTGCCTTCTTCAATGTACGTCTTGGGCACAATCATATTGCTGTCGTATCCAAACTTGCACCGCCCAGCGCGATTCCGGCAATAGGTGGAGTGGCGGTGCCTGTGCATGGAACGAATGAGGGCACGCAACGCGTCGTATTGGCCTGGAAGGGGAAGTTCTGCACGAATGAGCTCGTCGATCACATCAACGTCTTCAATCACGTCTCCTTCGAGCCACACGAGCATGTGGTGATGAGGCACATTACGCTCTTGAAACTCGAGCTTTGATGCAAGCCCCAGGCACTTCAATCCAAAGATGTGCTCCGAGTTCTTCTCCAATTCCTTCATGAAGTCGTTTGCGTACTGTTTGTACACCCTTGCAATCAGATCAGGTCGGTCAAACGGTCGAGGGCGGTTACACTGTGCCGTAAATGCGCTCCGATTGCTGGTATCCATACCAAGGCGCTGTATGTCCTCTCTCCAGATGTTCATGGTGATTGTAATGAAAAGAGAAGGCGGTCCTCTCCGCGCTACGATCGCCTGTAAATCCATGCGCTGGTTCTTCCAGTACGCTGCTGAGTTGACGGAGTCATCGGGCAGAAAGATGCGTTCCATTTGTGCGAACTGTGATGGTGACACATGAGCTGTTTGCTGTTGTGCTTGCTGGGTCTCTTGCTCTTGTACAATACGTGCCTGTTGTTCTCTCTCCAGGAAGCGTAGTCGCATGTCCTCAATGTTTTTGTGAGTGCGGAGCATCCACATCTGCATCGACGGTCCACTGTTGAGGAGGATGTTGCCCGAGTACAGACGTCGCTTCGCGTTCTGAGCCCAGGTGAGCTTTCGGAGCTTCAACTCGTTGACGCTGAGACCTGAGCTTTGCTGTGTGGAGTTCCTTGCATCCAGGAACAGGCCGATGTCAAACGGTTCGTGCTGATCGCCGTACGGGTAGAGAAGAGGGAAAGTGCCCTTCTCTGGAAGTTTGGATGCCGGTTTTAGAAGTCGGTACCGCACTTGCGCATTGTTTGGGGCATTCGCAGTCGCCCCTGCTCCAGCAGCAGCAGCAATAATCGTCACTGCAGCGTGCTCTTCGGTTACGGTTCCTTCTACCAAGCGCGGAACCTGAGACTCCACTCGGTACCGGCCAGTGGGATTAGCCACGAGCGTTCTCATCATGGTTGGCCCCCCACCAGGAACATCTTCAGGGAGAGGGCCAGCACCTGCATGAGGAGTACTGACTGTAGCACTTCGGGTTTCTTCGTATCCACGTACAACTACTCCTTGTTCTGCTGCTTGCACGCTGATATCCACGGCAGTCTCCTCATTTTGTTGTTGTTGTTGCTGTTGCGTGCTAAGCAAGGATCGGTAACGTTCCCGCACCACGTCTGGCTTCGGCTGGATCACATCGTACAACTTGGGTACGATTTCTCTTACGTTGATGTCCTGAATGAACGCACGCAGATTGGCACGCTCATAGTGAGATGGATCCAAGGAAGGCGGACCAGTACCCTACAGAAAGTTGTAGCGCGTGTTGTTTTGGTTCTGCGTTGGCACAGCGAGAGCTGCGTTGCCCTCAAGTATGAGAAAGGAGGGACCGCCTCCCGTCACATACGACATGTCCATGAACGCTTGCGTCGTAGCGAAGAGCGTATTAAAGTTGAGGAAATGGCTGTGAAGGGCTCTCAGGCTATAAAGACTGCGAACCAACTCACTGGTATGCCTTCTGCGGAACGTGACACCCCATCCTGACATTCTTTTCATTCCACAGCACACTCCATTGGTCTCTTTGCCAAGCAAAACGCATCCGCAGTACTTGCAGCTATGAATTCTCAATGTTCAGTCTGGGCACGGGCAGGAGGAGAGCGTGTGTGCATGCTCGCCGCATCTTCCGCATCGCCTTTGACCCGCAGTGGAAAGCGTCTCGAACTCGGGAACGCTTGCACGGCTGGCTGGATCATTCCAAGCTTCATCTGCCACAGTATCCCACGCATAGTACACGCGATACAGTCCTCTATCCGGATGTCCAGCACACTGCATGATCGTTGTATCAAGCTGCTGCTGTGGATGCTGCGGCTGCTGCTGCGGTGGGTGTAAGGGAGCAGGAGTGATCTCATCCTCTTCAACTTCCATGGGAACTGGCATCTGCTCTTCTTGTTGTTCGGCTTGTGGTAGAGCAGGTTGCTGTGGCGGCTGTGAGGGGGCGGGAGTGATCTCATTCTCTTCCACTCCCATCGGAATTGGTCTCTGTTGTTCCTCTTCAACTTGCGGCAGAGAAGGCTGCTGCGGCGGCTGTGAGGGAGCAGGATTGATCTCGCTCTCCTCCACTTCCATCGGAACGGGCATCTGTTCTTCTTCTTCAACTTGGGGCAGAGGACGCGCCTCTGTCTCCACAGTTGTATTGCCCTCATCATTGACAGCAGGCGCAGGCATTGGTGGGAGAGATGGAGGCATAGGAGATGAAGTCGGTCGTGATGTGGGCCTGGAACGACTTGCCCCAGCTACGCACGTGGGTGCAGGAGTAGTTTCGTCCTCTTCCACGGCCGGAACAATGAGTCCTTGCACATGCGCTCTGCTCTCATTTACCGGCATCTCATCTGGAGCGGGAGAAACTGGCAATCGTCGAGGTCGTCCAGCTCCTGGCCTTGCTCCGCCTGAGTTCACCCTGGCCCCTCCCGAATTTGCTCTGGCGCCTCCAGAATTCGCCCTGGCCCCTCCCGAGTTGGCTCTGGCGCCTCCAGAATTTGCCCTTGCACCTCCTGAATTTGCCCTAACACCTCCAGAATTCGCTCTGGCACCTCCGGAATTTGCTCTGGCACCTCCGGAATTTGCTATGGCTCCTCCAGAGTTCGGTCTGGTTCCTCCAGAGTTAGGTCTGGCTCCACCAGAGTTCGGTCTGGCCCCACCAGAGTTTGGTCGTGGACCTCCTCGCGTCATTTCAAGTTACCAAAAAAAGAAAAAAACAATTCTATATTTTTAAACCGGTAAAACCTTTGCAGGAGTTCCAGAATAATTTCCAATATATCAAAATGTTGAGTGTGAAAAACTGGTTACAGTTTGTTGCTTTGCACCCACCGGGCCTAGTCGCATGCAGCAATTAAAAAAAATTGCTGCAAGGCTTATATTTACCCGATGCAGTCGTGCGCAGCACAGGGACTCTGGACACACTCCTGTTGGATTATGACGGGTGGAGTGTGCCCAGCCGGTTTTCAAGCCGTTTGATGTTTAACCCGCGTCCGGTTATAAGGATTGGTCTGCCTTTACTCACACACCGAAGTGTGCTTTCCGGCCCCAAGAGGTACGACACGGCGGCCACCCCGGACCCTGGACAGCAAGCTGGTATTAGGTCCGGTAAACCCTCAGACTTCCTGATCGCCGTCAAACGACCAGTATACCACAGAGGAGCACCGGATCTTTCTCAGATCCGTGGTACTTAGTGGGTTACTCTTGTGGCAACCTGCACACGAGCTGGGCCTTGCCTAGGTCCCAGGCCAGCAAACAGTGTCCAAAGTAGCAAAAGGTTACGACACTGCGCTATTAGCCAGCCTGAAATGGGATGCAAAATAGTGGTTAGGGTCAGCAAGCGAGATGCTTTTTGCACTGCGAAAGTGCAATATATATGCTCTGTGCATTGTGCTGCACTGGCGCAGTGCAAATAGGCAGCCACGTGTCGTGCAAGCCAAGTACTGCTGAGTGGCTGACACTGAAGTCATTTACTGTAGTGCCAGCCACTGATACTGTAGTGCCAGCCACTGGGCAGCAGCGGCAGTCAACATGCAGCAGCATGCAGCAGCAGCAAATAAGCTGTACGCTTTGCTGCTGCTGCTGCTGCTGCTGCTTCTGCTGCTGCTGAATTTGATGAGTGGAAAGGGGGCGTGGCGTCAAGAGAGGTTTTTGCACGCGCGTACGGGGGCGTGCGCGCGTGTTTATTGGCGCAACGCCTCCCGTCAATCAACCAAACCCCCCTCATACATGTGTAAATCATTATAGCACGGTGTGGTGTTGAGATCCCTTCCAAAAATATTTCACTGAGCTGAGCTGCATGTTTGCGAAACATTACTTTGCGGTCTGTCTATCTGTATCGCGTGGCAAGTCTACTAAGCATAATGAAATTTCTTGGAAGGGAATTTGTTTTGTAGCGGTTGCGTGCTGTTTTGTATATAAAAGGTGAAAATATGACGCTTGTTAGTTTGAATACGTCAGCTTTAAAAATTGAGAGTTTAATAAGCATTTTTGATCAGTCATAGAGGAAAACACTTTGTCAGATGTTTTTGTTGATATGAGATTGGCTTTGAGTATGGCTTGCAAGTAGTTGCTGTAGTATCGTCAATACTGAAGTACAGCTTTTAGTAGCAGGTGATATGAATTGGTAGTTGTAGTCCTTCGACGTTGCAGTAGTTTCTTTTTTATTAAGGCCCATTGGTTGTTTCGATACAAAGAAATTCTTTTTGTATGACTTCTGGATGAAGCTGACAAGATCATGTTGGTATGGCCGTCATATGTGCTACTGAAGAAATGTCTGCTGCGTAAGATCCTGTGAGCACCGTTACTTTATGCAGTTCTGGTTTTGAATATTTAGTGAAGAAATGCTGAATTCATAACTAATCTCTCTTAGCGTTAATTCACTAATAATGTATGCGTGTTCGTAAAAGAGAAGAGAGAGATATATCAGGGCCATGACTGCAGAGTCATGGCCAGTGTTTCGACGCGTGAGAAACAAACGTTTACCGTCGGTAATTCACAGTTGTTCTGTTGGACAGACTGGCTCATTCCGTGTCTTGTCAGGAAGAAATGAATACAGTGATAGAGTTATCCGATAACCCGATGTAACCCTTAACCCTCGATATCCCTATATCGAGCTAGTGCTGGCCTTCCTGATAGAGAAGGGTGAACGCTTGGGTTCCTTTTGTATAAGCCTCGCCGTGCTCTCGGAATTAGGAACACAGCCAATAAACAATGACAACATCCTCTCATCCTAAACGCGTCTCTCGTACCCTTTGTAGTTACGAAGGGATACGAAGCGAATACCCCTGTACACGGAGGGAACAGAAGAAGGCAACGCTCTTAAAGGAAGAGCATCAGCTGCTTTAGATGTTGTTCCAGCCGGATTCGAAGCAAAGAAATGATTTCGCCCTCTTACACCGAACCGTCATCTTCGTGAAGCTCCACATCCATATCTCCTGCCCATTGCGCTACAAAACCCGGAAAAACGGGACAGTTTTGAATAAGGCGACGGTTATCTGATCATGACAAGTGGAAGTCTGTAACACATAATGTTCAGGTTACGGAACACTGCGGTTCGGAGTCTGCTGTTGACGCTCTCGTGCCATCAGGGGGCTCCAGCTCCAAGCCTGCACGTGTCTCAGGTAAATAAGGCGTGCTTGTTTAGCATAAAGCCATTTCGATGCTCCGTCGTCGATGCAGAGCGCGTAATCCACAAGTACCCAGGCACTGACGGTGCACCAGTTCGCAATCGCAGTGAGAACATATACCACAATGACACTGTCACTTCAACCACGTGATATAGAACGTATCTTCTGCTACTACTGCGAAAAGAACTTTGATCATATAGAACAACTTCTGGATCATCAGCGCAATGCCCATGCCCGCTGCCCGGTGTGCGAAGCGACGTACAGCTCCGTCTACGTCATGCTCAGGCACGCTTACAAAGCGCACAAGGAAAATCTTCTCGTCGTACCGGGCGCTATTCCAGGACGTACTTCTACCGCAGTGGATGTTGTCGGTATGAACGGCATCCCAAACTGCTCGCGGTACTTGTGTTCCACCAAACCCAAACCGAAACGAAAGCGCGCTTGCTCATACCGGCCACCTACTACCGCCTCAAAAGACACTAAGAGCGCCCATCATTTGCCGCACACACGCGTGGCCAAACCCAAACGTAGCTCTTCGACACCTGTTCGGTCGAAACCGAAACCGAAACCGAAACCGAAACCGCCCGTTCCCAACACTACAGCTCCTGCTGGCGCTAGTTGTACCCCTTCGACATCAAAAACCTCCATCATGGCGCTCTTGAACCACGATGAACCGTCGACAGCCGATCTTAATTGAAGTCCTCTCCGCTTTTCCCCACTGAGATGACGCCGTTGTTCGGCATCGGCATTACCCGGTGTTGTTCATCACCTACACATCATGGTGGCGTTTCAGCTTCCTCAGTTGCTATCTATAGGCAACTTAGTTCGTGTTCTGACTGGAAATACTGCCAATCTCGGGCACCCGGGAAAGAAGACCAAGGAACACCTGATGGAAGAACTCTATCACTCAGTTAGCATTGCCTTACATTTTTCGAACCAAGCTACGTTTTGGATTGACTGCGTCATGCACTGGACTTGATCTAGAGCTGGAATGCAGCGAGAAAAGAGGAAGCTGTATCAGCGTTTGACGACGTGACTGGTACATATCTACCCGGAGCTTATTGTGTTGAAAAGCCATTAGTTTAATGGTAGCAATCTAGACCTGATACTTTAACGCCATACTGGTCGACGGGCACTGGGGCTGAGGAAATGTCTCTTAACGCTCCCAACGAAGAGCAGTCAGGTAATGTTAAACTTAGTTGCAATTCTGCGTCGTCCCACGCAGTCAAGCTGTCAACATCCAATAGTCGTCCAAGCCTGGATATCGATAGTAGTCTCGTTATGTAAGGTTGAGCGCAGCTGAGTGTTCCATTATCTTATCGTGATAAAATTATCGTACAAGTGAAGACAGGGCTGGCTGCATCAACGCTCATCATTCATGTTACGTAAGCTTCTGACTGTTATCAGCTGAGTCTGAGCAACTCTGACAATATCTGTCATCCCTGGGATATATCCCCTCTGCACTTCATAAAGCAGCCTCTTTATCATTACCGAACGCAGTCTCCGAAGTTCGCCGTATACAATTTAGAGATACCGATGCTTGTATCACTGGAAAAAGATTAGCCCTTTATCTTTCGTCCCACAAAATGCTGATGAGCTTCCGTCCCCAAGTCACTCCAACAACAACCTTCTGCGTCATATTCAACGGCGTTGAGGACGGACGATGCGAATTGCACTTGGTTTTGGAACTCGATTTAGAGGTCTCCCAAAGTTAGTGTGGTTGGTGCAGATGCTCCCAAACATGTGAAGATGATGGACGACGCAATCGCTTTAGAGATGGCTTGTGTTTTGCCCAGGATGCGCCACATCGCCGTGATGTGATCTAGTAGATGAAGAACACTAAGTTAAACATGTTTATCAGTGTATATATACAAATGGAAATCCCTGTACCTTTGTACCCGTACCTGTACCAATTCCCCTCTGCCTCGGTAAGCTGTTCTCCCCATCTTGCTCTCGTTAATTACACGACATTCAGTAACGGTACACTTACCTCCTCGCCCGCAGTAATACCTGCGTGTTCCGAGTCCGATGAACTGCCAGGGCTTGAGGGTTGCATTCCACGACTTCGTGCGGTGCTTGCCTCCGTTCCAGAGCACAACATTTGTGGGCGATACCACCGCAATGCCAGCGAGCTGAGAATCACACACGTGCTGGAGAGCGCCATCGCACCACTTGCCACAAAAGGTGGAACCCTGATCTGGAACAGCGGGAACAGAATGCCGGCCGCCAGCGGTATGCTCAAGACGTTGTATCCAATCGCCCAGCAGAAGTTGAGCCGCACTCGACGGAATGCAGTTCTCGCCAGATCGATTGCATTCACAACCCCGCGAAGATCGTCCCCGACGAGCACCACTGCTGCCGATTCCGCAGCAACAGGCGCGCCCGCACCGATTGCAATGCCCATCGAAGCAGCAGCAAGCGCAGGAGCATCATTAATTCCATCCCCAACGAAGCAGGATGGCGCCAACTCTTTGACGATATCGACCTTCGTCCATGGCATAGCTCTTGCGTGCACCGCTTCCAGTGGAATGCCGCACTTAGTGGCTACTGCACGGCCTGTCTCTATGGAATCACCGGTAACTAAACTCGTACCGATGTTCATAGAATGCAGTTTCTCCACCATCTTCCTCGCCTCCGGCCGTACGCAATCCTCAAGACCAAAGATGCAACCGTACCTCTTGTTGACGACGGCCACAACGATGGTCAATCCCTCACTGGCCTCCAGGTGCTCAATTTCTCTCACCTCGTTCTCCGTGAAAATCTCTTCTTGAGGAACTTCGGCAAGAGCAAATTCGCGAGACCCGACCACAACCGAGAACTCATTCTTGTTCACAAGGGCCTTCATTCCGCGGCCAGGAACTTCCTCTATCCATGAAACTTTGAAAGTAGTTTCATTTTCCGTCGCCCTTCCCCCCTCAAGATCGGCAACATGCTTCGTAATCGCCGTGGCAAGAGGATGGTGGGACTGGGACTCGACGACGTAGACAAGATCCTGTAACAAGGACGAGGCATTGCGAAGAGACGCTGTGGATTTCTCTCCAGCCAGGAACGTGACAACCTCTGGGCGCCCGACCGTAAGAGTTCCAGTCTTATCGAACACGACGTGGCGTACGTTCTTCGCTGCTTCGATTGCAGCACCTCCGCCTCTAAACAACACGCCGTGTTTGGCACCCACTTCAGACGCCACCATCACGGCCGTCGGCGTCGCAAGGCCCAGGGCACACGGGCATGCAATTACCATCGTTTCCAAGGCGAAGAGCAACGCGAAAAAGAAGCGGCCTTCCTGAGCATACCACGCCTTTGGAATCCACTCAAAGCTCGCGGTTACGTACCAAGAGGCGAATACCAGCAAAGAAAAGGCGACCACGCTCGGCACAAACACGCTTGATACCCTGTCAGCAAATGCCTCTACAGGTGCCCTGGACGTTTGGGCATCGTTGACCAGTCTCACGATCTGCGAGAGCACGGCATCCGACCCAACAGCAGTGGTGCGAACAAGCATTGAACCGCAACCATTGACGGTGCCACCGTAGACATGGTCACCGGCGCTTTTTGGGACAGGAGTACTCTCCCCAGTGAGCATGGATTCGTCGACGGCCGAGGTGCCTTCGATGACCTCTCCGTCTGCCGGTACGCGATCGCCCGGGATGAGACGCACAACATCTCCAACGTCCAAAATCTTCACGGGTACCTCTGTATGACAAGATACCTGATCCTTCTCGTCAAACAGAATGGCGTTCTCAGGGGCCAGCGCAGAGAGTTCAGCAACACCTGCCGCGGCTTTTCTCTTCGCGGACGATTCAAGCCACTTGCCCAGTAAGACCATTGTAATAATCATGGCCGACACCTTGAACATAACATTATGGCCCAAACTGTTATTGTGCGCTTCCGCAAACCCGAACAGCATCACGATCACGCTTGAGAAGTACGCGATAGACGTGGAGAGGGCGACAAGCACGTCCATAGTAGCACGGCGTTTTCGAAGGGCAAAGTAACTGGCGCGATAGAAGTTGGCACCGCAGACGAATTGAATGGGTGTGGCCAGCGCAAAATGAATCCAGGTCATCTGGCGGAACGTCAGCATTCCCGAAAACATCTTGACAAGGCTTGATACGGCTATCGGCAGGAAGAACAAAAGCGACATGAAGAAGCGTGCCCGCCAAGCCTTCGCCTCCTCGTCAATCACGTTGGTGGCGCCGTGACCTTCGCCTCTGGCAATCTCGTCTAGCTCCGCACGCAGAGACTGGCGCACGCCCATCTTGCCAAAGGAACCATCAAACTCCAGGGCGTGGAGGATGGAAGACTTCGGGACGCCCGGCAAGAGCACAATTGAGGCGGTGCGGGCATCGAAGTCAACCTTTTGGACGCCATCCATAAAACGCAGAAGCTTCGCGGCGTTTTGCGCCTGAATGTCGGTCGGGAAGTCAACACGGAAGTTGGCGCAGACTGCCTCAGCGGATTTGGCGGTGCGGGAGGGGTCAATCGATTCCAAGATATTTGCCTTGTACCCCGCGGCAGAAATTGCATCCGCAAGCTCGTCCGGGCTAGTCTGGGCCGCGTCATGGGTGATCTTGGCGCGCCCAGCCAGCAAGTTGACGCGGGCCGACTGAACGGAGGGTAGCTTGTGAAGAAGGCCCTCGACGACTCCGACACAACTGGCGCAAGTCATGCCGGAGATGCGGACGGTTGTGGTAGACAGGGCGGATGCGCCTTCCTTCGGGATGTCCAGGACGACATCGCTGGAGTTGAGGGTGGAACCAGAGGAGGAACCGGATGTGGATGGTGTGTGGGTAGCTTGCGAGGTGGAGGTGGCGGGGGAGGCCGGTGGGGATCCTAGATCAAGGGCAACGAGCTCTGTAAGCGCAGGGCCGTGTGACTGACCTAAGGAGGTGGTGGGTGATGCCAGGTCCAGAGAGACGAGTTCCTTGGCGGTAGCGCTAGCTGACTGTCCAGGCAAGGAGGGGTCTGGGGAGGAAGGATCCGGGTAGGAGGTATCCGAGGAAGCGGTGTACGTGGGGACGGGGGACTGCAAAGCGAGGCCTTCGAGCAGTTCGGCAGTCTTACCGGCGTTGAGCACGGCGTCGACAGCCTGTTGGGGATCGGCGGGGAAGCGCAGAGTGGCCAGGCCAGTGTTGAGGTCGACGTGGACGTCGGTGGCTTCTGGCAGTTGCTTGAGGGCGGCGGTTATCTTACGCACACAGCCCATGCAGCTCATGCCGGTTACCTTGATGGTGATCGTGGGCTCGGGCTCGACGACTGTGGCCTTCTTGCCGGCGTCCTCGACCACTTGGATGAGCTGTTCAATGCGGTGGTCGGAAACGCCGGTTGCCAGAGCGGATTGCAAGTCGACGGTGACATGCTCTGCTCCAGCGTCGAGCAAGGCGTTTTGTACTTTGCGCACACAGCCGGCGCAGGATAGTCCTTCAACACGAAGAGTGAATGGAGCGGCCATTTCTTTTTGCTTGCGGGTGTTGGGAGGATAGAGGGGTGCAGTAAACGGTGGCCGCGACGGCAGAAATGCGGCGGAGAGTTGTCACGATGCGGCTGCTAGCGGGGACAGTGCGAAGGGGGATTCAGCAGAAGGTAGGGCCGAGGCGGGGCCAGGGGGGGGGAGGGTAGACAGCAGCGGGGTTGACGGCGGGGGGGATGGTGGGCGGTTGTTTCCGGGATGGGGGGAGGGTGGGGTGGGGGGCGTCCAGTGCGGGAGGGAGGTTGGGTCTAGAGCGGAGGGGTTGGTTCCGAATGGGCGCGGTGGCTGTGTAGAGCAGTGGGAGGGGGTGAAGGTGAAGCTCTTGAAGACGGTTGAAGACGGAAGCCGACCGGCGGTAGGGAGTGGACGCGAATCAGCTTTTGCGGTAGACATACCGTTGGTACGCGCGGAGCGCTTCTTATACACTTCCGACGGCACGGCGCACACAGCCGTGCGGCGTACAATCCGACATTGAGCGCTCAAAGGAGCATCCGCCACGCTGCGAGTGCAACTTTTTCGCTGAATGCAGACGCAGTCGTATCGATGCACGTGGCTGTCTCACAACGTCGCCCAATTATGCCGTCTTCTTCACACGTGTAGACATCCGCTTGTGCTGTTTGCCGTGTACGGCGCTTGCGCGCGGCGCTCGTCACGGCTCCTCGGTCGCGCCACAGATATGTGCAACCCTTCGCCGCGCGGCGATGAAGGCGTCGTTGTGCCAGCTGCCTTCCGCGCCGCCGCGGCGCGTTGGGCGAGTGGAACCGCCTCTGCGGAAGATACTGCCGCAATGTTAAGCGTCACTGCCCAAACCCCTCTCCCTTCCACGTTCGACGCTCTGCGACTCGGCTTCGACCCTCATACACGTCTTCCCACCGCAGCAGCTCTCCCCCTTTTCAACGCCGTAAAGAACGATGCTCGCACCGCATTCCATGTCTCCCTCGCAGATACCAATCAACGCGCCATTTTAAAAGCCATAAATTCGCCCATCCCCGCCCCGTTTCCCTCCGGTCTGCACGCCGCGCCGGCGAGAAGGGGGCTTGCTGCAGCTGCGAAACTCGGCCTGTATCGCACTACATGCGTGCAGTGGACGGTGTCAAGAGCCGTGTTAGAAAGTGCCGGCGTCCATTTCATAGGCGCTGCGCATGAAGCGGGCTTTGAACCCAGCATTGACGTCGAGGGTCTGGAACAAGTTTTGTTTACAAGTCGTCCACAAGTTTCTGATTCCGCTCTTCGAAGACTGTATGATGAGTTGATGGATGATGATTTTGTTGAACATGTTTTGCCGCCTGGAGCTGCTTCGCTTACTCACTTGCCGCGCGCTCAGTTGGAAGACGACGACGACGATGACTTTGATTGTACTCAATTGCTTTCATTTGGCGCTGCGACGTTTTTGGGCAAGAGAAAGAGATAATAGCTTGTCACATCGCCTTCATGCCATTCTCGCCCGCCTTCCATCCTCACCGATTCTCCGCTGCCTTGCGTGCAGCGCGTGTTTTATACCCTTTGTGCCCTTGTAGCTTGTTTTGTCCCGTTGTGCTTCGAAGTATCGCAACGTTAGCTTGCTCGCCGTCTACCGTTTCCTCTTCCCCTCGCTTGCGCTTTGTTGTAACAACACGAACAGGATGTAGGATATCTCCTCTGCGAATACCTTGTTTCCATTGAAGTCCGCTCTTGTGAACGGCTTGTTAATTTTTGTTCCCAGTAAAAAAAAATAGCTCCCACTCCGTTGATAACCGTCGTTCTCGTTTCGCGTGGCAGTTAAGATCTCGTTTATACCCCTTGAGAACTTGTACCCTTTTAATGTTGCAGACATGTTAACTACATCCCGTTACGTTTTCAAGTCTTCTCCCCGTGCCCGCTCAACAGGTAACGCTCCGCCACGAGTCTAACACGCTTGTGTGACACAACTTATGAGAACGATTCCGCCAGCAAGAATGCAAACAAAGCACCTTCGTTCCTTGCACTTCACACTTCTTGTGCCCAATTCCCCCATCTTCATTCTCTTTCAACTGCATTTCACTTCGATATGCATCACTGCTTCGCACTGAGAACACAATCTGTCAGCGTTCTGTGTCTACTCATATGTGTGTGTTTGCAACTGACAATCCTCTCTTTGTTTATTTTCACCATTCCTCCCTCCCACAGCTGCTTTGCATTCAATGATACCGGCAGTTTGACGGAGAGACTCAACTTGATTGATATCCACTAATGTTGTACACTTCTCCAGAATTTTTCAAATGTAGGGCTTCAAGTACCACAAAGGACGTAAGCGAAAACTTTCTGTTTTCCTTCCCTTTAGATCCTCCACCTTTCCGACAAAGTCTACACAGGAATCAAATTGGGTTCCATCTGTACAAACCTTCCTAGACTCTCTTGTAATCTTCTTGGAATATCTATAGGCCTTTGAATGATTTGCTTTCAAACCTGGAGCACAAGTTTGGGCATGTTCCTTCATGATGCCACTCTGTCATTGTTGTTGTTTGTGCGCAGACGAAGACTACTTCCAACCTCGACGTACTGACTTTCTAAGCAACTAGTCTCTGCCGCGAAGGTCAATTTCTCGAGCCCTTTGCTTTCTTCAGATTCGCGTCAGCAGGAACGTCGACACACCACGACGAGCGGGTTAATGCATTGTGCTCAAAGCGGGATGCCACTGGCGGTCCCCGCGTGATCACTCAGCGCAATACAATCCAGCAAAAAGCGACTTGGCTCCTCTGGTCTAGAGATGAGCTACGACCGCTTCAGCTTCAACCCGTTTCACGTGGATGAGTCAAACGGCATACCAAGGGTAACGGTCCTACCCTTGGTAAACGGTACGCCAATCTCCATTAGAATCGAAATTTCAACGTTTCTTTTCGACAGAACAGCGAATGCAATCATGCTGAGGGATGATTACCGGTAACCAAGGAAGGCCAACCCTTTTCATCCTCCCGCGAACAAGGGAAGATTAACCCTTTACCTCGCGTGAGAGGTGATTCTATAATATGCATGGCTATTCGCCATGCAGACTCTGCAATCACCCTTGCGTTCAAGACATGCGCCGTGAGAAGTAGAGCGCTTTCCGGGAAAAGTGCCCCGGATCAAGGAACTTGGTCCGTAGCGCGCATGCTGTCTCTGTTCGCGTGCTCCTGACTAGGTGGGGAGACCGATCGCTTAACCTCATTTCTGTTGAAGCACCAACAGAAACGCAGTCCGGCGACGGTCTCAACTTTGACGCATTACATGGGCGCGCGAACACATTCCCAGATCATCGCCATAGCATTGGCTCTAGTCCTTACTTCAATAGATGAGCGGGGCAGGGAAAGCGATGGAAGCCTTCTCTTTTATAGACGTTTGCTGTCTTGACAAGCTGTAGATACGAATAGGGTACTAACAGCTTGTCGTAAGATTGCTAACCCTCTAGCCTTGTATCTTTATATCTACCTTCGTAGAAAACCTCATTAAGTTGCCCAGAATATGCTCCACAAAAAGTTACTGTAAACGGGGGTTACAAACGCGTTCTAGTATGGGTCTTGACCTCACTCTCAGGAATGGAACGCAATTCATTGCTAGCTATTGCAACATAGACTTCTAATGTCATTAATTCATTGCTTTCTAGCGTTGTTGTGCATCAGCAATACAATCTTTGAGTCAATCGCAATCACAGATATTTCGATTGCAGACCCACTGACAATCGCAATTCCGTACAGGTCTGACTCTCAACATTTCTACAACCATACAATTGCAAACCTTCATAAAACAAAAGCGTCATTAGAAATGTACAGCCACAGGAAAGACAAAATTACGTCAAGTGTCTATGGGAAACTTTACGTAAAGTTACGTTCTTCCAAAAGAAAGAATTCTCTGTAACTTAACAATTACGCCTCTTCTCCGCTTTGCACCTTGCGCACCAGCTGGTAGGCCTTACGAACTGTGTTGACATATCAAAAACAAACGTTCATCTTCAAAAAGATAATTGCTTCAAACACAAGAGGAGTCATCTTTTGCCTGTTGTTACGACAGTGTTGTTGCAAAGAATGTAGTTTGCAATAGACCATAACCTCTCAGCCTCTGCAACAGAACCGTAAATAAAATCCATTCATCGTTAACTTAGTTGTAGTATTGTTTCAAGGAGAATGACGGTTACAGTTACTGCTCTTGCAATTTTGACTGCGATTGGAGTTCGTACCAGCAATGCTATTGCAATTCCCAGTTGACTATGCAATCGGTGATTGCAATCGGTAATTGCAATCGATTGTATCAACAATTCATTGCGTCGCACGCCTGCTCACTCTGATAGAGGGTTAGACTGCTAAACCTGTAAAGTTACTGTACCAACCGCACAATCTGAGCTCTCCGCGATGATTATTATCCCGTCCTTGGCCTCCGTTAGAGATTCGTCTGCGTTCTCATTTCGTTCCGCCCCAGTGAAAAGGGATCGGAGCCAGGCACACCACGTGAAGGCGAGATGCACGTACCCCATGGTATGCCTCGGCATGCTTCTGGAAATAATTATCCTTCGGGCTGAAATTGCCCCTTGTGCCCAGGTAACAACTCTTAGGACTACCGCATACACGAGCAAAGTATCGAATTTGCACTCAGTAACATTTAATAGTACATACTTGTGATCAGTGCTCGATTCGTTCCATAGTTTGTATACACACAAATGATCTACAAGGCTGCCCCGATTTGGCAAAATAATTCGCATGAGCATATAGTTCACTCAAGTCAGCCCTCTGAAACTGGCATATCTTCTCTATCTGAAACGATAGCGCTAAAGTGCAGAACGAATATTTAGAGATAAGAAAGAAAACTGATTGCACTATTGCTGTGCTACGAATTACGTTTCTTAAATGTGATAAAAAAATATATATACAACCTTCAATTGGGATACTTCATACAACTACATTGTTTCAATCATAGTTCCGTTCATCTCGATCGAAAAGTCCTGATTTCAACTTAATTTCATGTGGTAGAGACTAGACCATTCAAACGCTGCTATCTCTTAGTAAACCAACCCCCACTGGATTGACCTCTTCATGGGCTAAAAGGCTACGTGACCTGTTCCTGTCATATTTTCAACTGCAATGAATGAAGGATATTCTTTTAGAAGCAACATTTTGGAGGCGAAATATCAATAGGATGTCATCATGACATGATACGAAAAGATTTCGTATTGGTTTGAGTTGGGCCAGTTATCTGCAGGCGCAATACATCGTGCAAAGAAGAGTGCTAGTGTTTGTTAATGAGGGTATATCCTCAGCCCCGAAGGTGACTGCCCAGGAGCTCACATGTCGTTTACTGTGCAAAGAGTAGCATTTCTACTTATAATGGTTGGTTGGTTGGTTGTAGTTAAGAGAAATACGGGAAAGGGAAGAGGGGTTATACGGAGCAGCAAAACCATTTAGTCATGAGATTAGCCGTAGGATTGATTGCCTGACGACCTGCATGATTCGCGAAAATATTCCACCAGATCACCAATACCTCCGAAGGAAGATGGGACGCTCGCCATTCCATGAACCTAGAATCACTGTGCGTCTCCACTGAAAACGTCTAGACAGAATAGGAGGAAATGGTGGTCGAATATCTGTCTAGGACGCTCTCTCTGCTAGAAGTGCGAGAGGTTTACATAAGCGGGGTCGGAATGCCGAGGATACCGGCACCGAGGGCACCAGCGAAAGCGCCATTGGGGGTAGCGCCACCCATGACGGCACCGTCATCGGAGGTACCGGAAGCGATACCGGACTTGCCGTCGGCGGCAGCACCGGCGGTGTTTTCACCCTGGGCGGCGAAACCACCACCGCCAGCAAGGGTACCGAAGATCTCACCCCTGGACATGCGAACGGGGGCGGCGACGGCGGCGCCGAAAAGAGCAGCGAAAGCGAGAATCTTGGAGATCATTTTTGAAGAGTTGGAGAAGGCTGTGAAATTGGTGCTGCTAATGCTTCTGATGCTGGTGGTGCTGGTGGTGAGTTGTGTGTGGTGAAGGAGTGTGAGGAACTGAACGGAGATTGCTCCTATTTATGCAGAATCAACAGACACTTCAGAAGCTCCATCAACAAGGAGGAGGTGAAGACCGTCAGTAATATGACCCTATAGAATAGCATATGCAAAAGGCCATGGCCCCAGTGGACCGAATTTTTGACGTGCTACGGTGGTAGCATACTCGATTCCTGAGCGGGGAGCGGGCCGTATCTCTAGTAGATGAACCCTTCTCATTTCGGTAGAAGAGCATGCGGCCAATGGTACTTGTAACATCGGTTCCTCTGCGTGCGAAGTGATGGTTTCGATGTCGATATCTTTTCATCAGGGCATTCGAAACCGTCGTACTGTAACAGTTGACGGTGTCTTGCTAACACGGCCAAACTAGAAGGTGTACAGCCCAATACTATCTACAGTTATAAGCGGTATTGAGCTTCAACATGAACTTGTTCTTCTTCGAGGGGGATAGGCCCATCATTCACAGGTGGCAGCGTGTCCGTCACGCAAGAACATCAACGCGTCCAAGTAAAGCCTTCGTATACCTTGCGTCATATTACAATGAAACGTTTCGAGAACCGTGGTCCGGTCAGAGAGCTCGTTCTAGGTACTTGGCGTTGCGGAGGAATGATGCATCGCAGAAAGACGTTTCGATACCATCGGCTATACGGTGAAACCGGTGAAACTGCAGCATTGGCTTTGTAGTAAGTTCTACTGCCTACTGCTGAGCCATTGCGAACATAGTATGTAGAACATATGCCTTTCAAAG
Organism: Gracilariopsis chorda; assembly: GCA_003194525.1. Taxonomy (NCBI): domain Eukaryota; phylum Rhodophyta; class Florideophyceae; order Gracilariales; family Gracilariaceae; genus Gracilariopsis; species Gracilariopsis chorda. The sequence goes on from NBIV01000326.1 coordinate 59,939, forward strand.
CCTGATGGCTGCAATGCTCTCAGGTTATTGTTCATGAATAAAGAGGGCCAGTATTAACTCTTATATCTGAAAGGGTCAAACCAAATCAACTGTGGCTTTGGTGAGGTTTTGTGTGCAGGATGGGCTTCAACGAGGAGAAGATCCTTTGTAGATCAACTATAAAAACGCATCTATCCTTCCCGCAGGTGTGTCTCCTCTCTACTACACACTCCCATTCTCGCATCCATCGCTCACTCACCCTATCAACCTCCTGTCTCACTACCTCACAAAAATGAAGACCTTCTCCGCCGTCGTCTGCGCTATCATCGGTTTCGCAGCCGCTGTTCCGGCCACCACCGCTCCTTCCACTACTACTGCCGCAACTACCACTGCTGCCTCCGTTCCCGTTCCTGACGTGACGGCTTTCCTCGGATCCGGAACGGGCGGTGTTGCGACCGGAAACAACGCTGTTGTTACTGCAGCTGACCAAACTTCTGGAGCTGCTGCCTCCAAGACGGACTCTAGCGGTCTTGCTTTCGCTTCTGCTGCACCTGGCCAGGCTGGCGGTATTGCAGTGTCTGGACCTACCCCCGCTATGTAAGAAGTGATGAGCAGTGTGTATATTCTGGATATGGACGTAGTGTGCTATGCGGGATGTGAGAGAGGGGAGTGTGTCTAGGATGGCCGTGTAGTTGTACTAGTAGTAAACAGTTGGCACTTTTTGATGGCTTGACTCTTTATATAAGAGCATGACTACCAGTGTGCCACATTTTCGAAAAAAGCTATAATTTAGCACTTCTGCCGATTTCGGCATCTCTGCCCGTGCGCTATACCCTGAGACGAAAGCTCGCGATCCTCCCCCGACCGTCGCAACTCCCGTGCGGCGGCGGCCGGTGCATATTTTATTTGGTGGTGCCTAGCTACTGACAGCTGTCTATCCTACGTGGTATTGCTGTTCGGCGTCTTTGGCGTCTCGTGCGATGGTTCTTCAAGGGTGGTGGCGTGCTTTCCTGCGCTTGCCCTTGCATTTGTAGCCGTTTTCGGCGTCTCACTCCCCTGAATGCGAGGGGGAGGGGCAGGAATGACGCCGATGTTGTGCATGTGCTTCAGGAATAGGGGATTGGGCAGTGGTTTGCTTAGTGCATCAGCACGCATTTGATGACCCGCCATGTGTATGAGCCTGAACCGTTTGTTCAAGACATGGTCTTGTAAAAAGTGATGTTTGATATCAATGTGCTTGCGTTTTTTGGTTGGCGCAGTATTGTTGCCAATTTGAACCCCGGACTCACTGTCCACGTAGAGAGTGGGTCGCAGCATGGGTGTGTGTGGGATCTCTTGCAGCAAGTTCTGCAGCCAGAGCAAATCTTGTGCAGCTCGAGCTGCTGATACATATTCGGCTTCACAAGTGGACATTGCAACGGTATTTTGGTTTTGTGCATGCCAGTATATAGTGCTGTCGCCAAGTTGGTGGAAATGTCCACTTATTGATTTTTGCGACGTTTTGCAGGTTGCAAAGTCGGCATCGGCGTATGTTACCAGTTGATGGGTCGGTCGTTTCGGGAATAGTAGGCCGTGATGCGGTGTGCTTCCGACGTACTTAACTGCGGCGTTGAGTAGGTTCCAGTTTCTTGTTGTAGGTTTTTGCAGCGCTCGTGCAAAAGCAGAGGTGGAAAGCGCGATGTCGGGGCGGGTGGAATCGGCGAGGTATTGCAAGTCGCCGACTGCTTCGCGGTACAGTGAGGCGACTTTGTAATATCCGGGTTCGGTTTCGGCGGGACCATCGTAGGCAACACCTGATGGATAGGGTGTAGCTGTTGGGTTGGCGGTCTGGAGTCGTAGCTTTGCCTGCGATTTACTGATGAATGAAAGCTGGGATATGTGTATGCCGTCGCCAGTGCGACCGATCCTCCAGTTCAGGTAGTTGGAGGGAAATCCAATTCATTTCACTTTGTACTTAAGTGATAGCATTCGGTGAACTTCATTGATTGCGACGGGATGGGAGGCGGCGATGAGAAAAGTCATCAGTCGATACGGCCATTAGTGCGTAATGTCCTTGATGTCGGATGATGTAGAGCGAGGGTCGGACTTGGCCTGTTGGGCACCATGTCGGATGAGAAACTGCTTTAGCGAGGTTGAGTAAATATTTCCGGCCGGTGGTGATCCATAGAGGTTGAACAGAAGTTTCCCGGCTGGCTGAGAGTGTTTAGAGCTGCCATCGAATCGCGCTGGTTGCCATACAAATACGTCTTTCGATGGATCGTATTTTTCGTGGAGGTAGGCACTTGTTATGTCGAAGTGTTCGAGATGTAAATCGTGTGCTGCAGCCAATGCAAGGATTACTGGTATTGTTGTTTTGTCGGCCATGTCTGAAGCCGTGTGTTGTGGGTCGTAGTGGATGTGTGGCTTCATTCGGTCACCTCGCACGGAGCATCGTGCTTTGCGCTGGATGGAGGTCGGGGTTTGTCGCTTGTATCGGTATGTCCATGTTGTTGGTACTATGTACTGCCGTGGTGGGAGGGGTTGGGCGGTCCAATCGATGGCTTTCGTGGCATCCAGTGTGTCTAATTCCACGTCATGGGCTTTTTTCCATTCCGCAGCGTCCGAGTATTGCCTGGCGTGTTTTTGTGGTTTTGGGTGGGGCGTGTTGGTGGTAATGCTTGTGGATATTTGGGTTTGGGGGGTCCGTCGTGATCTGTGGATGTTTCGCTGGGTTTTGTGATTGG
>NBIV01000327.1:0-54856 GCA_003194525.1 Gracilariopsis chorda
GGAGAATGACAGAGATTGAAGACCTTGTGTGCCGGGGTTGACGGTGAATGGTCATTTCAAGGAATTTGAATCCAAAGATATGTACTTCCGGAATGCGATGGCAGTGGAGGTGCTCGAGGAGTTCATGGGCTACCAGGTGGGAACGGAGAGGGACGGGGCGACGCAACATGTGGATGGGACGGTGGTGAACCTTGCAAGGCTTGATGTGTGGATAGTGTGTGGGTGAGCACGATCAAGAGTGGGGTAGGACGAGGCGGGCAGCGGCAGTTGTTATTTTCTACATTGTATGGGAAATACCTGCCGCGTGCGGTTGAAGAGTATTGAGAACGGCCAGGGAAGCGGTGAAGGATGTGTACGGTATGGAGTTTCAAAATGAAGGAGTATGTGACGGGGAACAGAGGGAGGTTTGTGGGAACTCGGAGCGGAGAGCGACAGTTGCTTTATGGATACCATGGACGGAGAAGCTTTACTTGGCGGTGAGGGAAGATTACTGTAATATAATGAAGGCTGATGCAAACTGGTACTGAACATCTTTAACAGAACCAGGATCGACACATTGCCGATGACCGTAACAAGCAGAGCGTCACTCCATCACTGACCTCTGTACTTATACTACTTGTACGGTCGTATGTAATCATATGGAATGGTCGTAATGCTAAGCGGGTGTTATTCTATTACAATTACTTTTTGAAGTATATGACGACGCGGCTTGGGGCTGTTTTGGATTGCTTCGTAGCTTCATGACTGCTGGAGAAGGAATGGTTCGAGCGACTGAAGAGCAGGCGTGTGGAGGAGTTGCCGTTAAGGGGTGTGGACGTAGAGGGGTAGGAAGGGATTGGAGAAGGAGGGGAGGGGTGGAGTGATAGAAGGGTTATGAACAGTGGTGTTATTTTTTTTTGGGGGAGATGTGGCTTTGCTGTAAGGTCGCGGTAGAAGAGGTTGAGTTAGAATTGGTGGAAGCACCAGTGGAGTCGTGGGATGAAGGGGGGCGTGGCGTACTCCTGACGGAGAATGTGAACGGAGCGAGGATGGAAGATGAAGGGATGAGTCTGACACCACGGGGAGACGGTTATTGGAGTCCGATTGTGTGGAGATAGGTACATGGTTTTGCGGTTGTGGTTGTGTTCATCGTCTGTTGCCTATCTAAGGCATATGCAGTTGAGAGTGAGGTCGAGCTGTCTTGAGCGGTACTGCTTCAAAGAACTGGACAAAGGAGAAATTCTTTGGGTCTGGGTTGGGGTGGTGGAGGAGTGATATGAGAAGCGAAGGAGTGAGATGAGCTTGGAGATCCAACGAAGTGACGGGAGTTCGAAGTGCTGGAGCAGGCGAATAGGATGTGAGAAAAACGTTGGAGACTTTGAAGGGCCGAATGTGGGGCTGCGAAGATGCGTTGGAAGGACTGTGACTGCGAGGATTCTCGACTAAGATTTCGTTCCGCTGTGGGAGGGAGTTGTCGAATGTGGGGATGTAGCCGCCGGTGACGTAGCGGAGTTGACGACTGTGAGACGGATGTGGCGGAGGGTAGGGAGGTATTGATGAGGGCAAGGATTTCGACGGAGATGTTGATGAAGGACGGGAAGGCGTGCTTGGTGATGTGGGAGATGAAGAAGACTGTGTCTGGGGCGAAGAGATCTTTGACGGAGGTGGGTTCTGCGTGGGGGTTGGATCGAAGGTACAGTTTGGCTGTGATTAGATCGACGAAGGGGATTTGCTTTCCATCACGCACGAAGCCTGGCTGACGGGTGGGGGCAGGGAGTGCAGGGAAGGAGGAGGAGATGAAAGGTATGGCGGAGATGGGGATCCAGAGGCGTGTACGTTTTGGAACGGTCGATAGCTTTGATTGTCTCGTGGTGCGCGGTGGATTTTGCGCCTGGATTTTTGGCAGTAATGGGTCCTGAAGAGGATGTGGGCATGCTCTTAAATGCCTGCGTCGTTGAAATGGAGTCCTCCCAAGCGGCGGATGTCGTCTACGATGTAATCGAGTAGATGAAACTTGAGGGTGTCGAGGTTTGAGCAGTGGTAGGGACCTAGGACGGAGACTGCATTTTCCTTGAAGGAGCGGATATGGTCTTGGAGCTCAGAGAGGCGTGGTTCCGTCCACTCAGTGAAGGAGTTGTATCGCATGGCCATGAAGATAATACCTGTGTATTTGGCGTAGATGGAGTTGATGTGGGCTGAGACAGCTTCGTCACAGCAGCGGCCGAAGAACGCTCCAATGAAGGGAAAGACCATGTTGAGGGCGCGGTAGTCCTTCGCTTCAAGCATTCCTCGAAGGTTGTCTTGGAAGAAGAGGCCGTTGAGGACCTGGGCGCTGTCTGGAGAGGAGAAGTCGATGTAGAGGCCGGTGGCGGGGGAATGTTTTTCGATTGCGGCAGGGATGTTTTGGAGTGCTTTAGGATTGAGGTACGGACTGACTAGAAGGATCGGCGTGTCTTGGAGGGGACCACTTTGGTGAAGAGGGAATCTGCCCTGAGTCGTTCGATGGCTGCAATCTTGATGAGTTTGGAGACGCCGAGATGAAAGTTGTGAAGTGGCTCGAATGCGAAGATGTTGTAAGGGGAGAGGAGAGATGAGATGTTTTGGAGGGGATAGGACTCGAAGGGGGAGGATTACTTTTCGATGGAAAGGGAATGGAGGGCTTCGACGGCCTGCTCTCTCTTGGTGCGGGCCACTCTGGGATTTTGGGCGAGGAGTGCTTGTTCTGCGTCGTGGAGGAGGTTGGAGTTGTTTCGAAGGGATGTGAGGGTGTGCTGCTGTGTGCAGGGGGTGGGGAGTGGAGGTGGAGGTCGTCATGGGAGACCGTGCATCTGTGGCATGGTTTCTTTGATCGGGTGCCATGGAGGATTGCGAGTATGTCCTTCGATTCGGGGATGTCTGCGCAGTAGCTGACGATGACTGGATGGAAGTGGCGAAGAAAGCCGTGAGCCTCGCGGAAGGGGAGGCCAAGTAGTACGGAGGTGAGGATGGGGTGGAGGAGGTGGGAGAGAGCATTCTGCACGAGTTCCTTTTTGGGTTCCGAGGAGATGGCTAAAGAGGTGCGGGAGAACTGGTCTGCTTCTGAGGAGGGTTTGTTGGTTTGGAAGGAGGTCGGGATGTAGCCGACGAGGGTTAGGTTTCGGAGATGCACTTGCAGCGGAAGGAGTCAGAGAAAATCAGGATGGTGATGTGGATGGGGTAGGAGGTGATGGAGGAGGACTTGAGGGAGGTAGAGGATTTGTCGGAGTAGAGTTGGACGAATCCGATGAAGTAGTTGATGCCGGTTGTTGTGGGGGAGTGCTAGACGATGTTTGGATTTGGAGACTGTATGATTTGGGCCCTGAGGGCGGAGACTGCTTTGTGGCCGAGGTCTGTTGCCATAGGTGGGCGAATGCTGGAGCTCCGGAGGTGGTTGCCTGCGAGACGGGGTGCAAGAACGTGTTTTCGAAGTGTGCGAGGGTGAGCTGCTACTTGAAGATCTCGATGGCGTTCTTCTAGAAGAGGTTTGCGAAGAAGCGATGTTACGAATCGGTGATGAAAGGAGAAGAGACGCCAGTGGCGCTGACGCGATGCTCGAAGAGTTTATCTTGGAGTTGAAGGAATTGTGTGGCGGAAGTGACGTGGTTTTGGATTGCGGACTTGGAGAAGGCAGGGTTGTTGAGAACGGAGATAAGCTCTTCTGCCTTGTGTCGTCCGAGGATTGAAGCGATGTAGGAGATGTAGAGGACGATGTGCTCTAGTTGGAGGATTGTCGCGGGAGTGGGCGTTGCGGGGGAGGGGATGGGGCTGGCACTCTGTAAGACGTTGAAAGCGTCTTCGGTGTGGAGAAAGAGGGCTAATTGTTGTTGGTGGTAGCATTCTTCGTCGGTGAGGGGGATGTTATCGGAAGGTCTGTTGGAGGGAGCTGGTGCGGGTGTGGAGGGGGGCTGGGTTTTGGGCTTGTGGTGCTTGGTGCCTGGGGGAAAGGTGGTTTGGGCGCTGTCGGGGGAAATGAAGCGTTTGTTAAAGTTGAGGCGATGTGGGCAACGCCTCTGGTGCCTCTGAACAGCGGGAATGATGCGTGTGAAAGAGGAGAAGTGCTCGAAGCAGCAGTTGGGCGTGATGTAGAATGGAAGAGAGAATTGGAACCGAGTGTGGTGGAGAGGTGTGTTGAGGAGCGTGAGACTGTAATAAGGCGCACAGGGAAGAAGAACAAACAGCGTGATGCATGTGATGTCGAGTTGCAGGGTAGTGCGGGGAGGTGGTGGATTTTGCGGGCGAGGAGTAAAACCAGATTACCAGTGCTGGTAACCTGAGGCTACCGCCTATCTGATCGTCTATTGAGCTCTTTTGATTGTCTATCGAGCTATGCAACCTGGATAATGAATGTCTATTTCTCTGTCTCGATTGGCAAAAACTGCGGAAAGTGAAGTTCAATCCAAGTTATCCGTTCAGGCGAACTAAGATAAACGCAGTTAAGTGCTAGATTCTCGTTCACTCGAACCTAACAATTTCGAATGTATGAAGTTATTTTGGAAAATTTGCACATCCAAATTTGATTAATTACACCGGTTTTTTGATCGGTTCCGTACATCCCTTTTCAACCGAAAAACTAGCATTCTGATAACACTGACTTTGGCGCGAGAACTGAAAACGAAGTCATCCTCACGGCACAATGCACTGCGCCCCCGAAACTGCCCGCCATGTACCCTTCAAACGCAAGGTAACCTCTCTATTATCTTACAGTTGGTGCTGTGCCTCCTCGGGAAAGGCCATAACTCTTGCGTCGGTTCTTCGAATTTATCCACTCCCTTCAGTCCTTCCTCACTTCCTCTTCTGTTTCCCCTCCCTGTTCCACTCGACCGTCTCTTCTCTTCAATTTGTATTCCTCGTGCCCACGCCGCTTCATGCGCGTTGGTCTTCTTCTGCACGGCTCATGGATGTGGGCTGTTCGAACAATCTCTCATGAATTTGTTCCAAACCTTCTTTCAACAGTGGTGCTTCTGTCAGCAGTGGTGAAGGAATCCGTATCGTCTTGCAGCCGTCCTCAAATTTTGCAGGTTTGGCTGTAACGCAGATGACAACACAGCCCTCTGTGGCCTTTTCAAAATCCCTCTCGAAACCTAGTTCGTGTTCCATGTGGTTGCATCCGATCAAATATACCACCCATGCAGCTAGCTCTGAACAATACTTTGTGGTCTTTATCAGTCGTTTTGCAACCTCTTGGCGCGCGTTTTGTGGAGTCCGCCAATGCATTACCTGTTACCCTGGCAGCAGTATCGACTAAAGTGCGTGAAAAACTGTCTCTACATCCTTCCCTACAATCTGCATTCTCGAAAGTAACAAGTGGTCATTCCTGCCAAGCCACAACGCCACCGTCGAATCTCAGCGCCCCAACACGATATTTGTGAAGTGCAACCGCTTGCGATGGCACTTGATCGCCGCTTCGGGTACTCCGGGTTGTTTCTCATTTATGAGTAGTTGGTATACTTTTGCCGACGGATCGGATCGTGCACGTGGCAACAGCTTGTCCGGATGCTCCGTAACAACGGAATCTGCGCGTGTTACACGGGTACACCATAGTAGTGGATAGCGGGCTAGATACAACTTATTTATTTATTTAGATATTACACTGGGTAGTCTACTGTACTTAGTGCAGCGACGACCAGGTTCGTGCTCTGCGAGCCGCTCACAACGCCCTTGTAGGAGAACTCCGAAGCCTCCGTGAGGTAGTCGAGGAGACTCATGCAAAGGTGATCGTCGAGGACCTCCGTACATTACGGTCTGACGTCAACTCAGTGTTGGAATGTTTGGGAGTACCCGCTGCTTTCGTGGAAGGAATGGAAGACCGCTTTGGTCGCGTGAGAGCCCGTCTCGAGACGTTGGAACAAACCATTTTAATTGATAATCATCCGGAAGACCGGCCCGCAATTGCATCGCATCGCGACCAGCACGATGCTGGGGGAAGTAACCGCCGCAGGCGGAAGTCGGAACGTAAAGATTACGACTCCGACTCCTCGTATTTGTCGCGATCTTTCCGTCACTCGGGTGGTTCCGATTCTTCGGACTCATCTAGCGATGAGGACAGCCGTGATCGGCGTGGACGTCACCGACGTGGTCGCAGTTCTGACCAAAGTCGCGTACGACGAGCGCTTTTCCGGGAACGCTCTCGCTCACGTAAGCGCTATTCCCGTTCTAAACGGTCTACAGCCACGCATGTGTATATTGCTATCCACATCAAGGGGAGACGGCACTCTGGTTTGAAGGAACTTCAACCGACGGACAAGATGTATCGGAAGCTACTTTCGTACCGATATTATCGGCTTGGCTATTCCTCTTTGGATCGCACGCCCCACAGTACGGGGAAGTTTAAAGATTGCATCAAGGGAGTGCAGCTCTCGCTGCGCAATCACACCTTTTCAGGGGAGGACCCAATCTTGATCTTGGATTTCCATTCCCGCTTTGTCGCCGAAGCAGATGTCTTGGACATGAGTGAAGGCCAGGCGTTCATCACGCTGCCGTATTTCTTACGGGGACTTGCTGAAGATCAGTAAAACTCTGTTAGACGTTCATCTAGAGCCTCCGAAGGAAGAGTTACCTGCTGGCCGGGAGCAGTGCAGTACCTGCTGAGGTCATACGCGACGAATGATGCCATTCAGTCGGCTATACTCGCTTTGCGAGACACGCATCAGCGCTCAGGCGAGACTGAGAATGAATAGTGAATTCGCCTGAACAAGGCGTTCCCCCGTTGTGGCAATGTCTACCCCGAAAGGGAGCGCTCGAAGATGTTCATCAGTGGGCTCAATCCCGCCATACGGACGCTTTTTGCTCGCCGCCGAGAAGACAAGCCGGGGGCTACTTACCTCGACATTGTCCAATCCGCGCAAGCGGAAGGTGACGCACTTCGTGCGACGCATCCTCAGGCGAGGTTGAAACCCGCACGGGCTCTGATGGCGGAAGACCGCTCTCAGTCCCTCTCTCTTTTAGCGGACGACCAGCTCCCACAGGTGTACGACAACGTGCAGCTTGCCCATTTTGATGGAGGTTCAATTCCAACTGTGGACTTGCCGTCGACGACGGATGACTCGTTTGAAACGGCACAAGACGGGTCGCTGTTCTACATGGGAAACAATCGCGTTTCACCACCTCAAATCCCCCATACAACTGGACTGACTCGTCAGGAACGCCCAGGCTGGGTTGATAACCGCCCCGCGGTACGATTCGCCGAAGCTTGGAATGTGAACCAACGTGGGTTGCTGGCACTCATTTGCCACTTATGCTACATGCATGGTCATACTGCACCGCAGTGTCTGCTCTCTTTGAGAGAAATGCCCAAAGTCGTGGGAAACTATGAGGCACTCACTCCGCGGGAGAAGCAGTCTGTTCCGATAGCATCGTATCTTCGCGCCAAGACGGACTTCGCTCACGCTCTCCCGACTGTCACGCCTGCGCGGTATGCTCCGGCTCAGCCGGTTCGTTCCAATCCGCAGATGCGCGATTCAAACACTGCTCACGCGGGACCCCCCATTCAACGGGCTAATGCTCTAGTGGTCGAGGAACCTGGGCAGAAGCCCGCAGCTGACCCTGCCCAGGAAAACTAGTGGTTGGAGTCTCCCCAACAGGAGAGGCGTCCTCAGAGTTGAGGCTGACGACACCCGAGGCGCCGCCGCCTCGATCCCCGGTGAAAACCTTCTGGAGGAAGGACACCGCTGACGCGAACTCAGAACAGTTCAATGTTCTGCGTTGTCCTTGGATACGGGTGAGGAATAACCGTATCAGGGATCGAGTCCTGGTGATGGCCAAGCGAAACTATAAATTTTACGCTAACCTTGGCCTGAACCACCAGTTTATGGTAAGATATCTTACTGTCCTGGATACAGATGCTGGCCCGAACTTCATTGTGGAGTCCACGCTGCCCCCGCAAATGCAGTCTCGCATCCGCACCGACGCGGTTCCTGACGTCGCCAACGCGAACAACAATCCGTTTAGAACGGTAGGAACAATCGAATTGGTCGTGAGATTGGGCACCTTGGTGGTGAAGCTCGACTTTATTGTTTGCCGCTCGCTGGCTGCGCTAGTAATACTGGGATGTGACTACTGTGACAGGTTCGTCGAGGCCATCAGGCCCCGCCAGAAACTGGTTGAACTAGACGACGGGTCAACCGTCCCCATTGTTCGCAAACCGCTGGCGCGGGCATCGTAGAAGCAAGTTCCGTTACCTGCTGCGCAGAAACCACCCCCCGCTGCACGGGGGTCTATAAAACTCCGCGTTGCGGCATCGGTTTCTATTCCGCCTGAGACACAGGTTATGGTGCAGGTCCATTCCCGTCAACACCGTCTTCGGGTTGTACAGCCCCTTGCCTCGTTATACGAGAAATATCAACTTGCCGTTGCAAACGGAAGTGTCGATGCAACTCCGGATGTCCCGTTCCGGCTGCTTGTCGCCAATCATGGCACGAAGCCCCAGTATCTGGTGAAAAACCAAGTCACCGGATCAGTAACCCCGCATCCGTTGGCTATGCTTCCAACGAAGACTACTGCTGCCGATGTACCCGGAATTGTTGCCCCTACAGAAGATTCGAACTCCGACGTCGCCGTGTCTGAGGAGGGGGAGGAGGCTACTGCAGTCGCGGACAATTCACCGAGCACCTCGGAGTCAACACCTAAAACCGGAACGCATGGGCCCGCGAGCTATGATAGAATTGATCCTGTCAAGGCTATGGAGAATCTTGACCTCGGTCATGTACCGGAGTCACACTTTGAACGTCTGCAAGACATGTTACGGCAGTGTAACACAATGTGGAATGGCTCTCTTGGAGAGATTAATGCTACCGAACATCGGATTGATTTGTTGCCAAACACGCGACCGATCTCGCAACCCCCATACAGGGCAGGACCAAAGGCCCGGGAAGAAGAACAGTTCCAAGTGGATAAGATGCTCCGAGCTGGAGTTATTGAACCGGCTCAGTCGCCGTGGGCATCTCCAGTTGTACTGGGTTTGAAGAGCGATGGAACCTAGCGGTTCTGTATCGACTATCGTCGGCACAATGCCGTGACGGTATGGGATACGTACCCTACTCCTCGTATGGACGAGTGCATAGAATCCCTGGGGAGCGCTACCGTGTTCACGGCTTTGGATGCCAGTTGGGGATATTGGCAAGTCTCCGTCCGGGAGGAAGACGTTGACAAAACTGCTTTCGCCTGCCATGAAGGATCATACCGCTTCAAGCGGATGCCGTTCGTTTTAACCAACGCTACTGCCACCTTTCAGCGCGCCATCGACATTTTGATGAGCCGCTTTATATGGTGGACGTGCCTGGTTTTACTGGATGACATCATCATCTTCTCGGACAACCTGGACGACCATCTCTCCCATGTCAAGGACGTGATGACCGTGCTCCGTGACGCAGGAATTACTCTCAAGCTGAGGAAGCGCGGGTTTTCCACTGACGCCATCAAGTATCTTGGGCACATCATCCGTCCAGGACGGTTGTCAATCGAGGAAGCTCGAGTTAAGTCTCTCGCCGAGGCGAAGGAACCCCGTACTCAAACGGAACTGCGCTCCTTTCTAGGGTTGGTCAACGTCTACAGACGTTTCATCCCGAACTTTTCGGACGTCGCGGCTCTCCTGAACGTGCTCTTGCGGAAGGGACAGCCACCAAAACTGGACCCCCTTACCCCCCCTCAAAGAGTTGCTTTCAACTCCTTGAAGGAGGCTGTCATTTCAGCACCAATCTTGGCACTGCCCAAACCGGGATTACCCTACTCCGTGGACAGAGATGCAAGCGAACATCAGGTTGGATGTGCCCTATTCCAAGCCACCCCGGACGGGGAACAATTACCCATCGGATACTGTTCACGTTCACTAAACGTGCATGAACGGAACTACTCCGTCTCTGAAAAGGAGTGTCTTGCAGTTGTCTGGGCTCTGCCGACACTCCGCCCATATCTCATGGGAGTTTCATTTACAGTTTACACGGATCACTCCTCGTTGAGGTGGCTGATGAATATCTCAGGTGCATTTCGCTGCCTGATGCGGTGGAGGCTCCGCTTAGCGGAACTTGACTTCCAAGTCATCTCCAAGAAGGGGGCGAAGAACACCCAAGCCGACGCACTGTCGCGTTTGCACACAAGTGGGGAAGCCCTCGCCGATGCGGATAACGATGAGATACCGTGCTACGTCGTGGACGGAGTTACACCGGAAGATCTGGAATGGCCAGAAGAACTGGATATGGACGCTGAATTTCACGAACTACTCGCCTCGAGCGAGGATGCTGAGAAGCCCATACCAGGAAATTACGTACCACTTGAGACCGAGGAGATGATCCAAGAACAGTTCGGTGACCCCTTTTGTACAAGGATACGTGCGCCCCTCAATGGTGGGGAGAATCTCCCTTTCGAGGTGAAGGATATTGGATACCTCGTGAGGACCGTCCAGGTTACTCCACAAGTTGTGGTTCCGCACACGCTAAAGAAGCGGATATTGCATCTTTCGCACTATCCGAAACTCGGTGGACACTCCGGTGCGAGGAAACTTTACCTAACCCTTCGCAGGGACTTTTACTGGCCCACCATGGCGGTTGATTGCTACGCCACGATGCGGTTTTGCACAGAGTGTGCGAAGAACCGGGTGAAGCTCCGGAAGAACTCCAAACGGATGAAGTTATTCCCTGCCAGGGCGCCACTCGAGTTTGTCGCCATCGACATTCTCGGCCCGTTACTCAGTACACGGAGGCGGAACAAGTTCCTACTCGTTATTACGGATAGATTCTCGAAGCTTGTTCGGACAGTGCCTCTCAAGAGGATTAACGCTTACACAGTCGCTAACGCGTTTGTAACGCATTGGGCTTTTGTGTACGCACCTCCATTGGAGCTACTCTCCGATAACGGGAAGCAATTCGCATCGCGGTTTTTCCAGGACTTCTGTCGGATACTGGATGTGAAGAACCTCTTCACAACCACATATCATCCCCAGTCTAACGGGCAGGTCAAGCGGTTCAACCGGACTATGCTAGCTTCGCTCCGGTACTACGTGGCTGACCACCCAAAGACTTGGGATCTCTATACTGATGCAGTGACGTTGGCGTACAAAACGCACGTATACTGGACTACCGGGATATCTCCTTTTGGGTTGGTCCTTTCTCGGGCATCGCCACCTGTGGCGTTGGAATCTCAACCTACGTTGGACGCGTTCCCTTCTGTGAAGTATTACCGCCAGAAATGGAAAGCATGGCTCACCAAGCTACTACCCGCTTTGCGGAAGTCTATGGACCGTGCCCAAGCCGTGTACAAACGGGATTTCGATGCTGGTTTGCGAGTAGGTAAACCGGAACAGATCAACCCCGGAGACTACGTATTCGTCTGCAAGGAGTATTATAACCCTGAGAGGTAGAAGCACCACAAGCTCTTGCCAGTTGCGGATGGTCCTTTTAAGGTTATCTCCCCAACAACGGACACGGTCGTGGTGGAAATGGGCGACGCGCACGAGCGGTTGTCTCGCGATCGCGTCGTGTTAGCCCCTCCGCTCTCAACCGATGCTGCACCAGCTACGCTGGACTCAACGGCTGAAGGTGGCTCTGCACCGGGTACACCGGTGGTTTCATGGTGTGCCGTGTTGCCACACCCCTCCTGGGGCCTCTCAGACCTTCCGTATATCTTGGAAGACCCGGCTATATCGTAACCCAACGGCCCTCCTGGCAGCTCTCAACCACCGTCAAACGGAATCTATCACCGTTCTACGGTTGCTTCAAGAAATTCTCGTCGCCCCGTAGCTCCGTCTGAGGATGGGGAGGACAACTTCCCTATCGTGGATATCTCGCCCTCGCAACGGGACTCAGGCCTTGGTACACGGATTAGCAACGCTGGTGCTCCATCGCAGTCGCAGGATAGTGCTGGTCATGCCCCGTCTGTCCACACCATCGCCGCGCAGTGTCCGCCCGTGAGGGAACCTCCCGCGGTAGCGGCAACGTCACGATCGACATCGTCGCAGCACGCGCATGGACGCGAAGATGATACGCCAGCAACGCTGGGTTCCGGTGACACACCCCAGAGGGAAAACGCACGCTACACTGCGTCAGGAGAGACCTCCGTCAAGGGGGACGCTTCGGCAGAGGCACCCGTTGATAACGGGACCGCACAACCGGAGAAAGGGAAGAATATCACAGCATCATCGCGCTGGCGCGCACGCAATCCGAGCGTCTTGGTAGACCCTGGTACGATCAATAGTGGCGAGCTGGTCGTTCCGGATGATGTAACTATCGAGGATGGCATGAAAAACCCGATTCTGGAAGTTTCATCCAAGTCCCAGGGTGCTGTACCACCTGTACACGCCCCATCGGGGAGCTTACAGAACGAAGTCACCGTGTACCACGGATCATTGCACACGCAACCCACGGCGCAGCCGTGGGGAGATACCCTAAAAAGGGAGGCGGATCACACCACGCCCTGTGGCCGCCAACGGTCCCCGAAGTCACGTGAACCGCAAAACAGGGAGACACGCTTGGCGCCACTCACCAGGCAGCGCTGAATTACTCCACAGGAGCCCGCGCAGACGTCACCGTCAGGGCAAGTCGAACCTCGCCACCTCAAGGTGCGAGACGACTACCACTCTGGTGGGTCAGTGACCCCTTGCAGGGAAGAAGCCGTAGAACGGACGTGGCACCCGGGTACTCTGTTACGGGACATTTTCCCTCATGAGGGCACGCCCACGGCGAGCGGTGCAACCGCGACACGGCAAGGCCGAGAAGTCTTCATCCAGGAGTATATTCTCGACTACGTCGTGGGGCATCGTTATAACGGAAATGGTATTCTGGAATACCGCTCCCGTTGGTACGGATACGACCTAAGTTGGGATACGTGGGAGCCGATCGAACACCTCCCACGGTCCAAAGTGGTACAGTATCACCGCCGCGCGGTAACAGCTACGCCAACTACGCTGTGTAATGCCCAAGTGGGATGAACCGTTATGACGGAAGAGAGAAGTAAGAATTGGGACCGCCCTCACTCTGGGACGTCCCGCACAGTGCAGCTACACCGACACAGTCGGCTGCCACCGAAGCAATCATTTCCCGGAACCTTGACCGCCGATGGTTTTTCATCCAGCATGCTGGGAATCCCACGCTTTGGCATTCAGTATGCACAGTTTTTCCCTTCGACGACGGTGTGTGGTTTTCGAGCGCACCACCTTTTGCAAGGATTGAGTTTTCTATGTACACTATGGAACATTTATGATGGATGCTGGCCCGGATTAACCGGTTTCTAACCCCCACTGCCGGGCATGCAGGGCGTCATGGAAACTCCCAAAGGCGCTCACGCAATCCGCACACCACGGTGGGAGCGTGGCTTTCCCCGTTTCGTTACGGTTGCGCTTCCCCGTCATCGGGAATGTACCTCTACAGTACCGTATGAACGGCTCCTACCGAGAATCGGCTAACTCGGTCGTTCGACCTCTGTTTCCATGCGAAGGTTTCTAATCCAGCAAGGCGGTCGCCGTACCCCATCTCCCCGCGAGTGCGGTACATTAAGATGTCGAAGGTGACCTCGTTGGGAACCGAATACTCGAAAAGAGCCCGGCGCTGCCGGAGGTGCACGCAGCGCACGAATGCCGCATGCGCGTCAACCGCGGACTCCCCCGGAAGCGGGCGAACATGGTGCACAGGGATCGTGATGCGCTGGCGCCAGTCCCACGACATGGTCATCAAACCAGGCAGGTCCCCGGGAAGGGTGTTAACATTATCTGCGTATGACGCGATGAGCTCCTCGTCACAGACGGCTAACGGATGGAACCAAGGTGCATGCCAAAGCATGAGACAGCCACGCCGAGTATTCGGATTCGCCCCAATCAGGGCATCGTAAACCGACCATACCGGAGGAGGACTATGACCAGAGAAGATACCCGGAGTGGGCCGGCTGGTGTTGCCAGAGGGCGCGCCTTGCGACGAAGCCTCCGCAGGCGGCGGGGTGTCTTGCACTGGCTGTGCCGACAGCGCGCCCTGCGACGCAGATTGGTTAACTGCCTGCGGCAGAAGAGCAGACCGGAAACCGGTGAATCCACCGTGGAAACCGAGAGGACGATTGGGAGAAAGGTTGGATATTAGTGGAATGCGCGTGAGCCGTGAGAAAGGAGCGAAGCTGCAGGTGCAGGACCAGGTGTAGACGACTATGTTGTGGCCTCAGAAGGAGAAGACGGAACACCGGAAACGCGGGAGCTTTCACTTCGTACTTTCGACGTTGCGCCGTCCCTCGTTGAGGTTGTTGCTCCGTCTGAGAAGGAGATATGAAGTGCAACCGCTCGCGATGGCACTCGATCGCCGTTTCGGGTATTCCGGGTTGTTGCTCATTTATGAGTAGTTGGTATACTTGTGCCGACGGATCGGATCGTGCACGTGGCAACAGCTTTACCGGATGCCCCGTAACAACGGAATCAGCGCGTGTTACACGTGTACAGTACACCACAGTAGTGGATAGGGGGCTAGATACAACTTATTTATTTATTTTGCTATTACACTGGGTAGTCTACTGTACTTAGTGCAGCGGCGGCTGCCGCTAAACCTCAGTAAACTTCCCCAACAAGGGTGTTCTACTGTACTCCAAGAGCTTGGCTCTGAGTGCCCTCGCCTCCGGCGGTACTAAACTCCATTGCGGAGAGGTATCCCGTTGCACACGGCTCGCCCAACCCCCTTGCTCACCTAAGAAAGCCCGTACTTGGGACACTATTACCCACTGTTGTGGTTTTCGCCCGTGTATACGGTTTATCCGGCCTTGCCACTTCGTGCCCGAGTCCCTCTCGTGACTCGCACCCCTACTCCATTCTCTCCCCTTTTCCCTTTCCTTTTCCTTTCCTTTTCCCTTTTTGGGCCGTTCCCACTGTCGTGGCTCAGAATGACTTACTGTCGTGTGTGTGCCACATCGTGGACATCTGCCTCCTTTAGAGCGATACCGAAAACTGGCTTCTCATTACCTTCCTACGCTTGTCGCGAAGGGTGACCACGATTTACCACCGGCTTCGCCGTGTCATCCCTGGAAGGGCTCTTACACTGGGTTCAAATCGTGAGAGGAAGATCCCGAACATCTTCGGAGTGTTTTCCCGCTTGCGGTCATTGCACTACAGTTTGACATGGCATCAGGCGTCTCATATTGTTACTCAAGAACCAATTTGTTACGCTGCTCAGATCCCAACCCTTTCATGTAATGACGCTGGCACTATTGCAGTCAACTACGCTTTTCGTACGATCTCCAAGCCACTATCCATACTTAGATGGATCTATGGATTAAGATATTCTGAGGAGAGATCACTAACGCCAAAACGCAATATTGTTTCATCAAAACCTGCACGTGGAAGTTAAGTGGATGTCCAGAGGACCAGGGTTGTTGTTTTGCAGGACCTCTGCTCAGATATCATTGGTTCGGGGATGAGCTCGATAAAAATGGGTAGTAGGATGTGTTTAATACTGATTTGTTGTTACTGTAGTCCATGGCGTGGTGCAATGAGTGCCAGAAGGGAGGAGCCGAGGGAGGAGATGAGGATCTTGACGTGTACATCTCACGCTTTACAGAAAAAAAGGAGTGAATGTACTGACTGCTGCTGTGGGTTTTGCTCTACTCGGAAGGGCGATATTGACAGCACACGCTTGTCATGTGCAAAAATGAGAAGTGGTATACTGGGCTCTTTTTGGACAGCGAGGGTCTGGTCATCCATACTACTGGGGTTGCGTGCAGGAGTTGAGACGTGTTGCTTGGACCTGTGACCATTTGCACACATGAATCTTATCGCGATTCTGGATAGTTTCAAGACACTGATCAGTTACAATGGGCGTGCCAGTATATTGAATTCGTTTCATACTTTTTGAACGCTAACGCGCCCTAGAATATTAAGGTGAGCAGTATATTACGCGTTAAGGGTGTAAACAGCTTTATCATCACGCCCAAAGTTGGGAGTGCCGGACGCGTTTGGAGTAAGTAAACATAATTGGGTACATAAACTGTACCATAAACTAACACTAGAACATCTGAATCACATCTATTTTGTGTAGAGCGTTCGTCACAATAATATCCATTTCATATCATAGATTCATCTGTGTCGTCTTTACTATCTTCTCAGGCATTGTCTTACCAATAATTACGTTATAACCGTATCGTATCATTCCTGCTCTGACGGTTGCATCACAATTGTACCTAATTAATATACGAGAGTTGTCTGCCTGTTGTCCAAACTATATCTCAATTCTGTCCGATGTATATATATACCCCTTCCGCTAAATATGGGACCTCTATCCACAGTGTATAAAATGTATGTCAGCAAATTATATCAGAAATATATCACACAAAATGTATCGAAGTAGTATCAAACCTATGTCTCAGATTTCCACTGGGCACAGGACCTAGATATGAATCTATGAGGCAAGCTGCAGGTGCCGATTCTGCTGTTCGTCACCTGACAAGACTTTGTGCAAACCCTTCTAGTCCAAGGAATCCATCCCAAGCTGAGGAGAGCATATACAACAGTTACTCTCTCGGCATCAGTGGTCTTATGCGAGCTTATTAAGGTCGTTAAAAGTTCAGTGGTCAGTGCGATGAAGATATTTCTTCCACATTCCTGCTGTACGAGACGTTGGCACGTGTGTGCCCCCTTATCGAGCAGGAAAAGGCCCAAGCCCTCCCCTTCATGTTGAAAGAAGAAGCTCTTTCGTATTTCATAAGAGTATATAGCATCGAAAATACTTTCGATGGCATCCACCAGAAGCTCTTTGAGTTTTATGTAAGTGAAGAACAGCGCAATCGTGTTTTAATTTGATGGCAGACTCTGAAGCTCTCCGACGCGATGAAAGAAGATCGTGACAAGAGTGAGGCAGAATTATTTCGTGCTTTCGCCTTCAAACTCTCCACTCCCCAGAAGCAGTAGTCTGCAAACTATCAGCACGACATCCTACTGCGGGACCAGCTTGTGATTGCCTGCGATATTGATCGAATACAAGAATTACGTGTCTCAAAGACAGCTCAGGAAGTGATGAATCGCATAACGACATCTCTGTCCCACGATACAAAGTCTGCCAGTAACTATGTTACTCAAGAAGTTGATGACAATTCTGTACTCTAAGGCCTCGGCAGACGCTACGGCGGTGAAGGAAGGAAGTCCTTTTCCTCCAAAGTCCCATACTGACGCTACAGACGTCCCCAAAGGTTTTCCTCCAGATAGATGAAGGGATTGAAAGGCTGCTGTGTAGGCAGAAAGAATCACAAGGCTTATACAAGTCACTCTCCAGATGAGGTTCGCGAGCAGCAATCATCCGTCTGAAAGCTTCCCACCCTTCTGCAATGCTGAGTTTAGAAGATGTTGCATATACATCTGAACAGCTCACTGAATCTCAGGAACTCACCGTGACTACGGATGAAGCTAAACTCTCTGACTCTGAAGAAAGTGATGGTCTTGCAAGAGATTTCGACCAACTGCAACTAGACCCTAAAGCCTATCTCACAAAAATCGGCATTTCTACACGGCTGGATGTACTCTACCGAGAAGCTGACATGGCAGCTATGTTCTACGCTATTTGTATGGGAGAAACTCCGCGACTCAAAGGACTATTGATTGACTCAAGTGCCATCAACTCCTCTGTAATGTCTTACAACCAGTACCGCGCATACTGCGAAGAGTTCAAAGTAAGAATGAACATTGATAAAGATTCCCGTCGATCGATATTTAGAGTTGGGGGCACAATCCATGCAGTTGGTACTGCTTTAGTCCCTGTCCCTTTGGGGAACTTGATCTTGTGATTGACGTTAAGTTCCAAATCATGAAGTATAATTTGCGGTCTCTTCTCAGTATGAAAGACATGAAGCACAACAGAATAGACTTCAGTATTCAGGACGAGGTTGTCAGGTTTAGGAACGCTGAGCAGGATTTGGTTATGGAGAATTACTTTCTTGTTCATTGTTGGAAACCTGAAGATTTAGGTTTCGCGCTATACACTAAGTCGGAACTACGAAAGCTCCATCGTGTATGTGGTCATCCTTCCGTACAAGCACTGTACAATTTGCTGATGCGCGCTAATCCGGATACTCTGGATGGGTTTGGACGCAAGGTTCTCGAGGATGTTCTTCGCAAATGTGAAGTCTGCATTCAGCACGCCGCCAAACTTCGCCGTTTCAAGGTTAAGGTAGGAACAGATGACTTGCGCTTCAACCATATCGTTGCCATCGACGTAATGTACATCAACAGCCGTCCTATATTGCATCCTGTGGATGAAGCGACACATTTCAATGCAGCTCAGTGTCTGAAGAACATGACGTCTCAGCATTTTTGGAAAACTGTTTTACGATGTTGGAGTCGTGTCCAACTCTGTTTACCAGACTTTCTGCACGTCGATCAGGGATCAAACTTCGTATCCACAGAGCTAGCAGCAAATGCAACGGTGGATGGTGTGACTATAGTGGAGGTTTCGATTGAATCTCCATCGACGATGTCTTATGTTGAACGTTATCACGCGTCTCTGCGCCTCGCTTAGAACAAGATTAGTGACTCTATGCCCCGATCTGAGACGAATTATGAATGTTTGCAAATGGCTTTAAAGAGCGTCAACGATACCATTGGGCCGGAAGGTTTGTGCCCTACCGTGCTGGTATTTGGTGCTCTTCCATCTCCAACGAAGAAGAGATGCGCCAGAACGCAGCTACATCGTGCGAGAGCTATGGAAGTTGCGACGAAAGCCTTGCAGAAGGAGCGAGCCGCAAGGAGAATTGGGTTTGGTCTCAAGCATGACCACGGACCCACACGGCCCGAAGCGAGTGCAGAGCTATGCAAGCTTCTTAGCGGATCCCCGGTTTATGTGTGTCGAGAGAAGAGCGAGAAATGGGAAGTAACCTTTCCATTTGTCGAGATTGAAGATGAAAGCGTCGTAGTTCAGCTCCCCAAAGGTCGCAAAATCTTCAGGTCTACTGCAGTAAAGCCTGTCGTTAGATCTGCTATGTCAGAGGTATGTACCACGAAAAAGGATGGTCAGGAAGACTTTCCTGATGCCCTACATCATGATAAGAATTCTGCGAAGAGTGGTTCAATTTGCAAAGAACAGTGTGCGGTGATGTTTGGATCAACAAAGATTGTGATTGCGCCACTGAGCGATGCGCATTTGTTCATGGAACAAGAAGCTCTTATGAAAAACGGTACATTCACAGTAGCGACACTCTCTTTTGTATCTGAAGGACGCCGCGTCAACGGCACAACATTCGTTGATGCGTACAAGACGATAGACGGAAAGAAAATTAAGAAATCCCGTCTTGTGGCACAAAACTACTCGGACTTGCAAGCCTTTTCGATCTCCACCAAGGGTCTTAGATTTAGTAGACTCTGGCTGTGTCTTACTGTGTTTCTGGCTGCCTGTTTTCCAGAATATACGTCGTACTTCCATGACATATCACAGGCCTATGTGCAGTCTGAATCCCCTCTTGCACGTAAAGTGTATTTAGGTTCTCCTTTTGAGATGGAACGCAAAGAAGACGAGATATTTTTGGACCTCAAGCCTCTATGAGGAATAGCAGAGAGCAGTCTACACTGGTTCCTTACTTATCAGACGCATCAAAAAGAAGCACTTGGTATGCAGACTACTAAGGTAGACTCTTGGGTTTTGTTTCGAAGGAACGGAGATCATTTGGAAGAAGTAAATGCCTTTCAGGTGGATGATTCGTTCGGTCATGGACCACCCGATTTTCTGGATGCAGAAGAAAAACGATGTATATTCAAGTCAGAGCCGCGTAAAGTATAGCAAAAGGATTATGGCCGTGTGTTAAATGGTGTCAATATAGCAAATTCAAAGGACGGAACATACACGATAATGCCGGGAGAAACACTCAAGTCTCTTCAGCTTGCAAAGAATGCTGAAGATTTTAATAGCATTCGCGCCACCGCACAGTACATTGGAAACTGTGTTCGTCCCGATATCTGCGCAGCTGTGCAACTGCTTGCCACAGGTGCTGATGGACGCTTTGAAAGTCAGATTAAGACTTTAAACACTGTCGTGAACCACTGCCCCTCTATGAACGACCTATATATTCGTGTCGTTCCACTGGATTGTGAATCAGTGCGCGTGGTCCTCCTGAAAGATGCGTCGTTTGCAAACCCTGCTCTTTTAAAGTCCCAGCATGGCTTTGTCCTTCTCATGGTCAACAAGCATGGAAAGGCAAACATTATAGATTATCTCGCTGTAAGAGAGTTACTTGTTCCGTCATGGCAGCTGAGATACACGCGCTGAATTTCAGCTTTGACAATGCATATATTGCTAGGGACACGTTGTCAGAGATTCTGGGTCGCCCAGCGACTGTAGATGGTTATATCGATTCTTTTACTCTCTGCAACTTCATCGCAAAGAAGGCTGCAACGCTAGAGAAGCACCTGCAGATCAATATTTACGCTCTTCGCCAGAGTCATGAAAAAGGTGAATTGAACAGTCTTTCGTAGATACAGAGCAACGAGAACATTGCCGATGCGCTGAACGAAGCATGCACTTTGTCCAGTCATTGTCTATGGAGTATGACAAAAAGTAACAAGTTCGATGTTGATGCAAAAGGATGGGCTGGGAGATTTAAATAAGTGCTTTTGTAAAAAAAGGGTGAGTGTGGAAGTTGTACGTGATTGGACATCGCGTAAACTGGAGGACAAGTGTGGCGCATACAGTTAAGGTACTTACTTTCGTATGATATTAATAATGTAGAATATGGACTACGGTCAGGACTGTGTGGTGGACGGATTGGCAGTGGCTGGGGACAGAGTTCTGGCTGACTTTGTGAGCGAAGTGGACTTGGGAAGTTGCAACTTACCTCCGACTTCCTGCTTCGTCCAAAGCAAGCGGTCTTTTATAGACAATCTTTATTAGAGTAGGGTCTCCTATCTACGGTTCTGTACACTAGTTTGTAATCACTATGTTCCATTCCAATAAAGGTAATCCACAATACGTTTCCTTTCACATCTTCTTTGTCACACATTCTACGTATCCAAATTTACTGGATCGGTGATGTTCTACAATTTCTCCTCTCTTCTTTCTTTTAATTTTTACTCAAATCATATGATGTTCTTAAAGGGTTAGGTTCTCGTTTTTTGGATAAATGAAATGGGTGTTTCCATCATCCTGTTTAATATTGATGAACATTTCTTCATTATTTTCTATTTTTGACATAGCATTTTCAACTATCGTTAAATAGTTTCCATGTTTCTGTAGATGGCCATACATTCCAACTATCAAATAAAAGAATTGAATAAGAAATTCTTCGTTAAGAAATCCGGTAAGCATAGAATTATAGTTCTCAATCAATGCAAGAAGCATGTTTTTATCTTTCTCATTAAATAATAATCCTTTAATTTGTTTATATGCTAGGCATATGTGAATCATTTCGTAAAGGGTGACTTCTTGACTATAACGATCTTGTAGTTTTGGTCGTAAATGATTCTTCATTTAGTTCCCTGAGATCCATAAAAGTCCGTATTCCTGAACATGATATATATTCATAGTATGTTTCTGATGACAGGCTTACTAATTTTTTTGAAGCTCAAGCTCAGTTAAGTAGGTATGCGAGTGCACTTTTTTCTTTTATATTACTTCTAGTTTTGACTTTGTGACTATCTAGTAAGCCTGTCATGATACGTGTATCATGTTCATTGAGCCAGATGTCTTCTGATTCTTCATCGCATGTGCGTAGAAGGTATTTTACTTCATCATTTATTATTCTATGTCCGGTAATGTAAGATGGAGATGTGTTTTCTTTGTGTACGAATATTTGGATATCCATATTCTTCTTGCTGTTGGAACTACTATTAAATTCCTTTACTAATGATATGTGGAAAGTGTGATGTAGCAATTTATATTCTTTTGGAAGTTCAATTTTATAGGAGGTGTGTAATTTACTATGAGATAGGATTTTGAATGGTCCTATAAACTTTCGTGTGAACTTTCTTGATCGGCCTTTAGGTATCATCAGATTCTTTGTAGATAATAGTACGTAATCTGCGATGCTGAATTGTTTTTTTTTGTTCTACGATTAACATTGTCTGCATTTCTTATATTTGCTACTTCAATTGCATATTTTGCAATCTCGTTTGCTTTCTTCAATTCTTTTAGAAACTTCTCTGATGTATCATTTTGTTCTTTACCTTCATCACTGTATAGAATATCGTTTATTGTGATTGGGTGTTGTCCATATTCTAAGATGAATGGAGTAAATGTTGTTGTACTATTTACGAGATTATTGTAGCCAAATTCGAGACCTGGTAAATACTTTTTCCAGTCTCTTTGAGTATGGGATACATAGCATCGTATCATTTCCTCTAATGTTCTAAACATACGTTCTGTTTGCCCATCAGTTTGAGGATGGAATGAAGTTGATAGGTTTAGTTTTATGTTAAGAAGTTTCATCAAGGTATCCCAGAATGTACTTGTGAATCGGTTATCTCTATTTGATATTATGACTCTCGGAAGTCCATGATGTCTATATGCTTCTTTGTAGAATACGCTGGCTATGTCTGGTGCCTTACTATTTTCATTGAGTGGAATGAAATGTACTCTTTTGGAGAGTTTGTCCACAATAGCCATTATTCCAGTGTATTCTTTGCTTTTTGGTAAGTCAAATATAAAGTCCATTGAGATCACTTCCCATTTTCGTGTAGGAGGTGGAAAGCTTTGTAATAGTCCTTGCATAGCCTTGTTCATTGATTTTGCCTTTTGACATTTTTCACATTCAGATATAAATCTCTTTAAATCGCTTTTCGTTGTATCCCAAAAGTATTTTTTTCTGATTATTAAAAGGGTTTTTTGATATGACCTGTGTCCTCCTTGTAGTGAGCAATGATTGTCTTGAAGAATGATCTTTCGTATTTTTCCTTCTGGCACGCATAAGCAATTTTCAAAGTATAATCGTTTCCCCATACGTTTGTATGGTTCTTTCGGATGTTCAAGTATCTGTGAGAAGTGTAAGCTGCTCGTGTATCGTTTTTCCAATTCTTTTAACGTATCATCGGATATTCTTATTGTTGTTATATTTACGAATGATTTAATGATGCTAGAAGAGGTTTTATGAACTTCCATATTCTTTCTTGAGAGCGCATCCGCCACCTTCTTCTCTTTTCCTTTTATGTATGAGATTGTGTAGTCAAACTCTTGCATGAATTCAACCCATCTTGCTTGTTTTCTTGATAACGTCTTTTGAGTTTCTAAATACTTAAGCGGATGATGGTCAGTTAGAATTTTAAACTTAGAACCATATAAATATGATCTCCATGTTTTCAGTTCAAATACAATAGCTAGCAGTTCTCTTTCTCCTATAGAGCAGTTCTGTTCTGCTTCCTTAAGTTTCTTAGAAGTGTATGCTATTGCTCTTTTCCCTTTCTTGTCTTTCTGAGATAGAACTGCTCCTAAACCCGTGGAGGAGGCATCTGTTGTTACTTCATATGGAAGCGCAGGATATGCAAATTTCAGTATAGGTGCACTTATTAGTTTCTTTTTCAGTATATCAAATGCATTTTGTTGATCATTTTTCCACACAAAAACATTTTTCTGTGTTGTAAGTTCCGTTAAAGGATTAGCTATTTTTGCAAAGTCTTCAACAAACGTCCTGTAGTAATTGTAGATACCTTGGAAGCTTTGAACATCTGTTGCATTTTTTGGTATTGGTCTTTTGGTTACTGCTTCAATCTTCTTATTATCAACGTTAATTACTTCTGTGGTTATTACATAACCCAGATAAACTACTTCCTCTTTTATGAAGTGACATTTAGATTATTTACCATATAGCTTTGCTTTTCTAAGTATATCTAGCACAAGTTTCATTTGTTTTAAGTGGTCTTCTTTTGTTGTGCTGTAAATTAAAATGTCATCGAGGTAGACCATTACGAACTTGTCTAAAAATGGTCTAAAAATATTATTCATTAAGGTTTGGAAGCAACCAGGTGCACCAGTTACTCCAAATGGTGTGACGAGATATTCGAATTGGCCGTATCTTGTACGAAATGCAGTTTTAGGTACATTCTCTTCTCTTATTCTGATCTGGTTATATCCTGATCTCAAATAGAGTGTAGTAAAGTACTTAGCATTTCCTAGTTGATCCCACACTTCGTCTATCGGAGGAAGTGGTACATTGTTTTTTATTATCTTTGGTTTATTGCTCTATAGTCCACGCACATTCGAAGTGAGCAATCCTTTTTTGGTGTGAAAAGAACTGGGCTTCCCCATGGGCTAATACTTGGTCTTATAAATTCATGACTTAATAAGTGATCCAGTTGTTTCGTCATCTCTTCTAGTTCTGCAGGAGATAGTTTGTACATTGCTCCCATCTTAGGTGTAGCATCCTCTTTTAGTGCAATTTTCATTTCTATATTTCTTGTGGGTGGTAATCCCTTTGGTAAATCATCTGGGAATACATCATGGTATTATTTTAAGAGTTTTACGAGCTCATCATCTTTTGGGTCTAAGTCAACTTTGTCTCTCTTTGTACTACCCGTGTCACTTTTTGGTTGTATTAACATGAGTTATATTTTACTCTTTTGTGTTCGTACGAGTTTAGCAAACTGTTTCTTACATAGCAGAAGTTGAATTTGGGAGCACTGTCTTTTAACAGGTTCTGCGTCCAGAATAAAGATCTTTCCATCAATATGAATAAGTATTGGGTTTCTTTTCCAGTTTATATGTGGATTGTACTGGTGTAGCCAAGATTTTCTTAGAATAACATCATATCCTATCAAATCCACTATGAAAGGATTTATTTTAAACTTAGTTTCTCCAATTTTGATGAATAGAACGTCTAAAAATTGGTCCATTGGGACTAATGTTCCATCCCATAACTCTGCTCTAATATCACTTGTTTTCCTTTTTAGTTTAAGCTGATCAGCATATTTCTTTGAGATACAGACCTCCTCACAACCACTATCTATTAAGATGTTACAAGTTTGAATCTCATCCAATGTTATACATTATCCCTTGAAGACTAGAAGGTTATTCTTTATTGGTTAATTATTTAATGCACATAACGCAATCGTGTTGGGTTTTCCATTTTGTAATAGTTTTCTATTGTTTTTGTCTTTTTCTGTCTTTTGGTATTGTACATTTGTGACGGATTCGGTTCTGGCTGTTTTCTCCGAACCCGGATTCTTTATATTTTTGGGTTATAGTTCATCCTATGTTTCCAAGGACGACATCCTTGTTTATGACACTTAAAGCATAAATTCTGTTTCAGTTGTTGCCTTCTCTCTTCATTATTAAGATTACTTCTGTTGTTATTCTGTCGAATGTTTCTTATTTCCATCGGTGTTGGTTTTTCAATAATATCGCACTTTGGTTGCTTTCCCCATTATGAACGATAACCATAATTAAATCTATTGGATATGTAAATAGTATCCATTCTGTCTGCAGTATTCATGGCTTCTTGTAAATGGTTGGGCTCTGATCTTTCAAGGTCGATACAAATGTGATGCTTCAATCCCTTGCTATATAAAAATAGCTGTTTTTGTACATACATATTCGGAACTTGTAACAACCATTTAGTGAATTCTTTATTCTATAAGCTAACCGAGTTGAACTTTCCCATTTGCTTTAAATTTGATAATGTTTTTTGTGCATTTAATTCTATATTTGCCGGTTCAAATTATTCTAACAGTCTTCTCCCGAACTCATCAAAGGTACTAATATTATTTCCATTATTTATATTTATCAGCTCCCACCATTGTAGTGCTTGTCCACTCATAAAGCTTACAGCATACTAAATTTTCTTTTCTTCGCTTACTACTTCATTTATGTTGGAGAAAATATTTTCCAATGATTGTACCCAAGATCTTACATATTAACCTGAAAACTTTTCTGGTTATCTTACTTTAAGTATACTAGATTGATAATTATTTTGATTTACTAGAGTTGTTAAATGATTGTTTACGTGCATTACCTGATTTACTTGTTGAGCTAAAATATTAACTCTATTCTGTAGTTCTACCATTTTATTTTCCATATTTTTTAAAAGATTCGGTTGCTCTTGCAACACTTATTGTACTCTACTAAATAATTTTACTATAGTTTTGAAGATACTTAGGTTCTACTAATTTTTTTGATTACTGGACCATAAAATGTTCTAAATACCGATCAATTTAATTGTTTTTTCAAGGTGTCGTCTAAGGATTGTTATTGGTTGGCACTTTTCATTTACCTATGCTGTGCAATGGTTTTCTATTGGCTGCCTACTGAAGTGCAAAGATAGTCAAGTAGTGTACACGCACAAATCAATAAATTTTACTTAACTAGATGCAGGTGTAAAGTGTCTAAAACTAATGATTTTTTAAGGATTTGATAATGTCCTTGATGACACCACACGGCGGCAACGCACCGATGGTTTTGGTTAGTGGGGGAGCTTTCTGAGATTTGCGTGCGGCACGATACATTTGTGCCACACGCTTGCGCCTGTTAATGTGTTCAAGCGTGCGCAAATGCGCGTAGTATTCAAAGGTAATATTAAACAAGCAGCGGCAGTAGTCGCAGAAGAATGT
Organism: Gracilariopsis chorda; assembly: GCA_003194525.1. Classification (NCBI taxonomy): domain Eukaryota; phylum Rhodophyta; class Florideophyceae; order Gracilariales; family Gracilariaceae; genus Gracilariopsis; species Gracilariopsis chorda. The sequence goes on from NBIV01000327.1 coordinate 26,459, forward strand.
AAAGTTGAACCACTTAGACATTGATATGTAGTGCGCCTGCAAGCGGTTATGCTCTCTTAACGTAGATTCTGATTTCGCCTTATTGCATTAGTTGCAGTGGTTGTTTTTATCATTCCTCGGTATCAGCATTTCTTCTTTTGATAGTTCTTCGAAATCTGAATCTTCATCTTCATATGGGTCCTCTGGTTTGTCTCCAAGCGACGGTGGTAATTCAAATTGTTGAATGTCCGCCTGTAGAGTATCAAGTTTATCTTCTTTGTCCGTCACTTAGAATAAAATTAGTTAGCGCGATGCTACCACTTGTAGCCCATAAAGTAGAGGTACTTCCTTTCGTATGATATTAATAATGTAGAATATGGACCACGATCAGGACTGTGTGGTGGACGGATTGCAAGTGGCTGGGAACAGAGTTCTGGCTGACTTTGTGAGCGAAGTGGACTTGGGAAGTTGCAACTTACCTCCGACTTCCTGCTTCGTCCAAAGCAAGCGGTCTTTTATAGACCATCTTTATTAGAGTGGGGTCTCCTATCTACGGTTCTGTACACTAGTTTGTAACTACTATGTTCCATTCCAATAAAGATAATCTACAATACATTTCCTTTCATATCTTCTTTGTCACACATTCTACGTATCCAAATTTATTGGATCGATGATGTTCTACAAGAAGGCTGTAGTCGGATGAAGTGTACATTGAAGTGTATGTTTGATGTCTATGATGACCAAGATGGAATCAAAGGGATGTATGGCATTGTTAAACGTGTAAACAACGCATATGCGTGTAGCTCCATACTTGGTTGTACTTAAGTAGCAGTTGAGAGTGTAGTATCTGTTTCCAATAACAACAACAACGACCTTTACTTGAATCAACTATCTTCCTCAGCTACCTTCGCGCCTACCGCGCCTGCGGTGCTACCCCGCGTTCGCTTGTACTCTGAACCTCAGCGCATCGCACGAACCAGTCATTTCTTGTCCTATTGGACTCCAGCAGCAATATCCTACGAACTACCGCGCTCGCGCCTGTGGTTGGAACCCTGCCCTTCGATAAATAGAGCCCTGCAGGATATTGACAGGCTACAAGAGTCTCTTGCCTCAATTCATCGGGATTCTGCAGCACAAGCTAAGAAGCAAAGAAAGGCGGCAGTTGAGTCTCACAATCATCGAACAGGAGTACGAACAAATAATTTCTCTGAAGGCTTTGTTCTGAAAGGCGTACTGCAGAAGCGTTTGGGCTCCGAGATGAATTTGAAGTGGCAAGGCCCATTCCGTGTCAAGCTGTGTCGTGACAAATACGTATTTGAGGTGGAAAACTTACTGTCGAAACAGTGAGAGTGGGTAAAAGACCGTCGACTAAAGTCCTTCAGGAATAAGGACTTTAAAGTAACAGAAGAGATAATCAATAATCTTGCCTATCAGGCCGACGAGTTGCTCACAATTGAAGAATTTTCGGACATTTGCCGTAGGTCTGGTATAGTTCAATTGTTGGTAAAATGGAAAGAATTCTCGGAAGAAGAAAACGAATGGTTAGAGTTTGAATCTCTGCCAAAAGACGTTCCTGATTAACTTCGGGATTACCTCGAGGAGAAACAAAGCTCTGGAACTCAGCGGCAACGCAAGATTGCTCGATCTCTCACTTTAGAACAACCAAACAAGCTGTTTGGCTATGAAAGACTGTTGACAGCATCGAGCTAGCAATTTCGCAAGTAAACAATGACAAACAATTCAAAGAAATTGAATTGAGTGTCAGGAGAGGTATTGTGACGTAAAGCTGTATCTTTCGCATATGCACCATCACAGGAGAGTTGAGGCAGTATAATTACGTAATAAAAAGCTACTCTCCCGAAGAAGACTCGGAGCCAGTACAGGCAGACTCAGAGAGAGCTTCTAAGCTTTCGTGCCTGTTCGCAGATCCCGTAGTCGATAGTTCTTTTGCGGTTTTGTCCAACAGTTGTCTAAGTGTTTGGAAAACGTAAGCCTTGAGTCCAGCCATACTATCAAAAACCTTCTGCAGTCGTTTGAAGCAACGATTTGGCCTTCTACGTCAATGCTGTACTCCATCTTTCGGTATTTCCATTGCTTGAGAGTGAAGGGTACGACAACAGTTTTTGTTGGGTTCATCGAGATTTCATTGTCCAGAAAGTAGTAGGCGATTGCATTGAAGGCTTTCTGAAGCTTTCTCTGCCACTTTTTGGGTGTTGTTTTCTGAGACCCAGAAAACTGCGTCGTCAGCGTAGGGGTTAACGTTTGCAATCTTTTCGGCCTTTTGCACGTGTTCAGGAAGGTCATATACGTATGCTATCCAAAGTCTTGGCGATAGAATCACTCTTTGTGGCAGACATTGTGGCAATAGTCTGTGGGCTGGTGTAGTTCTACCCCACAGACATTTCCAATTCCAATCCATCACAAAGCTCTGTATCCATCGCCACAGATGGAGGGGGACATCCAAGACGTCCAAGCTTGATTAGCAGTTTGTGATGAGACACGCAGTCGAAAGCTTTCGAGAAGTCACAGAAGACTGAGTGTCTCTCTGTTCTGATCCCACACGTTCCAGCCACTTTAGCAGATTGCAGCTACGTGTTCTTCAGTACTTCTACCAATTCAGAACCCTGCCTGGTTCGGTGGCAACTTTGGTTTGAGCCATTGCATGAAAACCCTATTCAACCTATGCTCCGCTACCCGAGCTGTAACTGAGGTGAGCCAAAAGGGTCGGAATCGCCCCTTTACATCAGGCTTTGAAATAGGAATAAGTGTTGCAAGTTTCCATTTCACCGGGGGTTTTCTGTCTTTGAGAGTGCGATTGATCAGTTGGAAGAACCTACTAAACCCGACTCCTACCATCTGCTTAAAAAAGGCGATCTGTACATCATCAGGCCGTCCTGGTTTCTTCTAGTTCATCTCTGCTATTGCGAAGCGGAGATGGAACTCGTTGAATTGAGCTGGCTGTGTTTCCCGTCCTATCTGCGTGTATCTATTTAGTTCCCGTCTATACTATTTTGTTCTCAACACTTGCCTTCCCATCGTTTTTGCTTTTCTGAGTTCTGTTCTTACAAACCAATTTGCCCTTCTCAGGTCTGTCAATGATTCCCCGTTTGGATGGCACATAGAAGAGCTCTTCTTACGGTTTTCGTCCATAGAGCGGAGTATCTTACACATGTTCCAGTCATCCGTATTGAGTTTTAATTCTGACACCAACGCTCTCCATGCCTCCCTTTATAGGCGTTCTGTAACCGTTCTGGCTTCTTGTCTTTCGCACTGCAGCGCTGCACTTGTCTGTTTACAGGGTTCTGACTGCCACTTCTTCCATCCCTCGGCCTGGCGGCGTAATACTTCAGATGTTTCTGCACACCACCACCGTGTGCGCCGCGGTTTTCTACTTTCGTAATGGCTTGAGTGGGAGCCCTTATGATGGCCTCGTGGTAACTATTGCAGCAATTTCCCAAATTGGAAACAGTCATTTCCGGAAGAAGCACCAAAATTCAAACTGAAGCAGTTTGAATCGCGTGGTAGTCCGCGCAGTGCACACGCAACCTGCGTAGTCGTAGGTGGGCTTCCAGAAGAAGGCTGCGCGCAATGGAACTAGAGAATGAATAAGCCTGCCTTCGAATAGAACTCTGAAAGAAGGGCGCAGAACTCAGAGAGAGACCTCTGAGCCTTTTGTGCCTGTTTTCTTTTGCCTACCGCGCTATTCAGACAGACTTCAACCGCGTATCGTATCCGACCAACCAAGCGCTTTGAGACGTCAGATCGTACCGGAACGCTACGAGAAGAGATGTCTACTTATGGACTGGTTAACACTACTAGGTTAAGAAAAGACGTTTGACTTTTTAGGCGTACCGAGTTTTTAGGCGTCAATCAGCTACCACACGCAACAACAATTGATCATATCGTACAACTTGCGCCGCAAGCAGAAGTTGTACAATGTGATCAATCGTTGTCGCGTTTTGAACGCTATGAGGAAGGCGGGTGAGCCCATGCCGGATGTCTTTGCGATGCTGGCAGAGATGATTAACACGCGCATTGGCGACAAGGAACGCGCCAAGGAGGAACGCGAGGCGAACCGCAAGGCGGAGCCGACGTGTCAGAGCTTCATGCCCGGCAAATCTACGCGCATTTCTGTGATGCCTGGAACTGCGCGTCAAGGCAAGCGATCGGTAGCTCTCGTGAGACGTACGGAGGGTAGATAACAGCTGCGCTGAAAGGGGCGGAAGCGGGAGGTTGTTTGGGTATTTTTCATTTTTGGGTGTTGATTTTTTGGGGCTGAGCATGAAGCTTTGGATATCTGCGATGGCGAGCACCTGTGAAGAGCTCTTCTGTTGCTGCAGTCGCTGCGTTGCTGCGGTCGCTGCTCGCCGGCTGCGCATGTGCGCATGTGCGCGGCGCGTCGTGACGCGAGTGCGATGCGGCCGCCATGCGCGCCTCTCATTGGCGCTTCAGCGCCGCGGCGGTCAGAGGCCGTCACGGCGGATTACAGCGCTTGTCCGCAGTTGCCCTCTCCGGCGACGAAAGGTAGACGTCTAACCCTTTAGCCATTGCATCACAGCTTTTGTGCCATACAAATTGTTGACGGTAGTTGTTGATAGGTTACGTTCTATCAACTTTAGATGAATTTGACGATTACGGGAGATCAATATCTTTCTCTGTTAGACTGTAATGAAGGTATCTGAATTTTATCTGTGAGGTTTACAGAACATGTGTGAACATAAAGTCCTTACTTTTCTCTACCTAATGCTGGCTTCGTGGTCTACTCAGAGCAAAAGTGAGAAGCAAAAAAGTTGTGATCTGGAAAAGGTTATGGGCCCAGCCCTGCGTCAAACCTTTACTTTTGAAGCCAGAGAGTGTACTGCTAGCTCTGAAAGTCAGTTTGTTTTGCTACTGTTTCACTCACTAAGTGTGGTGTGTCTATCTTTTGAAGATGAGTGAAGATTGGAACGATCAATCGTCTCTTGTCGATGTGAACAAGATCCGGTTGCCACTTTTGAACTACACAAACTACTTTCTCTGGTCTCGCAAGATGGAGTTGGTTATCCGCAGCAAAGGACTCTAGGATATCGTCAATGGGCTGGAGAGTCAACTGGAAGCCGGCAGTGATGACTTCGAGAAGTACATACGTCGCAAGGAAATCGCATTGTCAACGTTATTGTTATTGGTTCAAGATTCTTGTTTAGCCCCTTTCATGGATTTGCGCGAGCCTGATGTCGAGTGGAAAGCTCTGAAAGAACAACACCAAGCAGTTTCTCGAGCAAGTAGAGACGGGTTGCTGGACCGGTACCAAGCAGTGAAGATGAATCCACGTGAGACTGTCCTGCAGTTTAGGGCACGTCTGTCTGAGATTGAGTCGCAGTTAAGTGGCATTGGATATACGACTTCTGAAGCTGAACAATTTTGGGCACTAATACGTGGGCTACGTCAAGATTTTGAGATCACAGCTGAGGTTATTCGTGGAACTGATAAGTCTTTGTCTGAATCTCTTGCTATGCTTATCTCAAAAGAAGCGACGCTCTCAGCGAGCGTTGAAGTGGATAGCAGTCATGTGAGGGCTTTGAACATACGTCAGAAGTCAAGAAGGGAACTCAAGATCAAGTGTTATCATTTTGGCAGGTTTGGCCATAAGAAAGCTAATTGCTACGATAACCCGGAGAGCAAGAAGTGCTGTCCCGCGAAGAATGAAGGAATTAGTCGTAGTGACGACAGAGGGAATGTCTCCAATGTTATGAGAGCACTGTGCATTGCCAGTGGAGGGAAAGGAACTACATCAATGTAGTTTATTAACTCCGGGGCCACGAATCATATGTGCAATGATAGGTCTCTGTTCTTGAATCTGGAGAACTCTGCTCGTGACTGTGTTGAAGTAGGAGATGGCACTCGAATTCGCGTTCATGGAAGGGGAGGTATTCATGCTACTACGGTGTCACATGGGAAGAAACACTTCGTCACTCTCAGGAACGTGCAGTACTTGCCGGACTTGAAGTTCAACTTACTGTCTGTGGGTTGTATGAGGAAGAAGGGTCGGTCTATAACTTTCAAAAGTGATGAACGTTCTGGACATGGGACATGCATCGTGACTGATCCTGAGACTAATAATGTTTGCCTCTTGGGCATAGAATGCAAACAGGACTGTATGAAGCACTGCTGAAACCTTCTGGCCCTGTTGTTGGGTCGAAGGCCCTTTTGTCGAAGGCGAAGATACAAGAATCCAGGCTGTGTCACAACCGTCTGGGGCATGTATGCGAAGAACATCTCCGCCAAACTGTTCAAATTGTGGATGGTGTGTCCCTTAATGAAGTGACTACGTGGGGGATTTGTGACAACTGCAAGATGTCAAAGTCCGTACGAGACACCCGACCGGCAAGCCAGACCGGTAATGATTCTCGGGAGCCGGGAGACCTTGTACACACAGACTTTGTTGGACCTATGCGCATTTCATCTGTAGAAGGGGCTCGCTATTACATCTCGTTGTATGAAGAATCGAGTGCGTACTCGATGGTAAGGTTTCTGCAGAGACGTTCTCAAGTACCAGAGTCATTGAAACAGATGATAACTGAGCTCGGAACTTCTTTGGGTAAGCGTATGAAGTCGATCAGGTTTGACAACGCAAAGGAATACCTCTGAAATGAGTTGCAGCATTGGCTGGCGGAACGAGGCACTCGTAGCGAACCTGTGGCGCCTTACAGCCCTGAATCGTATGGAAAGGCTGAGAGACTGAACCGTACGCTACATGATGCTGCAAGGACTATGTTAATGTCACTCTCACCGTTCACTGGAAGGGAAAGGCTCTGGGCTGAAGCCGTGAATACGGCAAACTACTTGAGGAATGTTACATACACGTCAGCATCTCAGAAGATACGTACTCCTCATAAGCCAGTGTTCAAATCTCGTCCTGATCTTTCCCACATCAAAGTATTTGGTGCCCTTGCGTATTTACACATCCCGAAGAAGAAGCGAGAAGGTAAGTTCAGTCCGAGAGCGAGGAAAGGTATACTGGTTGGCTTCGAAAGAGGCAACTCCTTCAGAATCTTCTATCCTGACAGTTGTACCTTCTCTGTATCTCGGGATGTCCAATTTGATGAGTCCTGTTTTGGGTGGCCAACTAGTGATAAGCGAGATGAGAAGACAAGTATTTCTGAGCTGTTCGGAGTAGCTGAAGAAGACACTGTTGATGCTGGTGATGATCATTGTGACCAAGATGAGGAATTTGCTACTGCAAGTGAAGAGCATACAGCTGAAGTTGAGAATGAACCCATAGACTTGGAGTTATTGGATGAGTTTGGGAATATTGATCCTGAAATGGTTACTCACTATCCGCCAGAACCACGAAAATCCAGTAGAACTCGCAGTGCTCCACAGAGATATACTCCAGATGCAATGTTATCCATTCAACTTCGCTGTTTGATGGGAGCCAGTGGTTCAGGTTTGCCGTCCTCTCATGAGGAACCCATGTCAGGAACTGAACGCGAGCAGTGGAATCAAGCAATGAAAAGTGAGATGAACAATCTGCGCCAAAGAAGAGTCATCGAACTTGCTGAACTACCTCACAGCTCTCACCCAATTCCGTGTAGATGGGTTTATGATCGTAAGCTCGATAAGACTGGTCGCGTGACGAGACACAGGGCTCGTCTTGTGGCAACGGGGTTCATGCAGCAGTATGGTGTTGACTACTCTGAAGTGTTTGCACCCGTGGCGAAGTATACTACTGTCCGAATGATCTTGGCCCTTGTTGTTGATCAGAGTATGTGCTTCATGAGGCTAGACATCAAGGCGGCATTTCTGTATGGGACCCTGGATGAAGAAGTATACATGCAGCAGCCACGTGGGTTTGAAGTTCAAAACAGTAGAGACCTGGTTTACCGCTTACGAAAGGCAATTTATGGTCTCAAGCAAGCGTGAAGGGCCTTTTGAAGTTCTTGCACCCAATCCTCATCATTCTGGGTGCTGTAATCTCTTCTAGCGATCTGTCTTTGTACTTGGTGAAGTAAGATGATGCTGTCGCATTGATACTGGTAGTCTACGTCGATGATGTTCTCATTGCAGGGAGAAGTGCACGGAACTTGCGCACTTTCGTAGAAAAGTTATCCACGCATGTCGAGCTTCGAGTCGAAACGGATGATAGCAAATTCTTGGGATTAGTCATTGAGAAATCTGCTACTGAATCAATTAAGATTCATAATTCTCCATTGATCGAGGATGCTCTTATACGCTTTGGAATGTCGAATTGTTCATCTGTTGCCACTCCTATGGTTCCTGGCACAAGGCTACTCGCTGCAGACTTTGATGAACGACACACTGATGTCCCTTACCGTGAAATTGTTGGATTGTTATTGAATTTGAGTAACACTTGTAGACCGGACATTTCGTTCGCAGTTGGTTACTTATCTCGCTTTCTGGACAAGTACGGAAGTGACCACTGGAAAGCAGCAAATAAAATGCTGCGATACCTCAAGGGAACGAAGTTTGTAGGACTTCTCTATCGGAAGACGGATGGTTTGCTTGTTGGATATAGTGATGCTGACTTTGCAGGCGATATACTCCATCGAAAGTCAACGAGTGGTTTTGCATTTTTGTTCTCTGGTGCTGCTGTCTCTTCGAGATCGAAGCAGCAAAGCATCGTCGCACAGTCTACAGTGGAAGCAGAGTATGTGGCGATGGCATATGCAGTTAGGGAATGTCTCTGGCTGCGTAATCTTCTACACGACATGGAGATTGGAAGTAACATTGGTGTGATTATCTACGGCGATAATCAAGGTATGCTTTCTCTCTAGCGTCAAAACTCTGGTAGTGAGCGAACGAAGCAAATCGATGTTCGTTATCATCTTGTTTGCGATCATGTAGAGAAGAAGAATGTGACTTTAGAATACGAGTCAACTGATTCAATGGCTGCTGACGTAATGACAAGGAGTGTATCTTCTTTGCTTGTGGGGATGCGTAGTGCTTAAATAAAAGGTGCCAACCGGTCGGCCGAGGCTTCAGCGGTTGGTGGGTGTAGTTTCCTAGAAAGCCCGGACGGAGGATGGGCTCAAGGATCCGAAGCGGTCAATCAGGAGACGTCGGGCGAGGGCGGTGGAACCGGACGGACAACTGCGCCAGGCGTGGTCAGTGTGCACGCGTTGGGTGTTGGCGGTCGTGTACCACTAGTGGTGACCGGTCGGACTAGCTGCGCTACCTAGTGCGCCGTCTGTATCGCGAACTAGAAGTAGGTGCTCGTAGACTTGGTCCAGGAACGTCTGGCTTTACTCGAAAAGGGGTAGTGACCGTAGTGGTACCTATATACTAGCCCAGGCCCTAGTGGCGCACCTAGAGGACACTGTAATGGGCCTCGAGGTGCAGGCCCGTCGGCCGCACATGGGTCACTAATACTACCCTAGCTGGAAATACTAAAAATTAGTGTACCGCACGGAAAATCTCGGTACGCATTCCGACCATGTGCACAAGCACACACGTGTACAACCTGTCCGATTCCCGGTCCGTCATCCGCTCGGCCGCTCGCCCGCAACGTGTGCACTAGGTGCTCCGCACGCTGCGCTCACACATAACTCGCCCGCTTGGTTACCCGCATTTCCCACCTTACCCGCACGTCCGCTATTCCACATTGCTGCACAAACGTCATTGCAAGAAATTGGGAATCAATCTGTTGTAATGGTTTAGAACGAGAGGGAGTGTTGACGGTATTTGTTGACAGGTTACGTTCTATGAAGTTTAGGTGAATTAACGATTACGGGAGATCAATATCTTTCTCAGTTAGACTGCAATGACGGTATCTGAATTTTATCTGTGAGGTTTACAGAACATGTGTGAACTTGAAGTCCTCACTTTTCTCTACTTAAGGCTGGCTTCGTGGTCTATTCAGACTAAAAGTGAGAAGCAAAAAATTTGTGATCTCGAAAACAAATTATGAAATACATATGCGCTACCCTTGTACGCAGCAGCGTACAGCACACTGCTTGCACATACAGTCTCATTTCCGTCCCTCCAAGAGACCGTGCCGCGAGTTGTGAATTAGCTTCCAACCGCTTTTGCCTCCCCAGCCCGCTTTTGTAGGCAGAATTTCAGCCTGCTGTCGTGCCAAGTGGGACGGTAGCAGCTCCAACGCTGCCCAGCGTATCTGTGCAAAAAGACGAACGCCGACCGTTTCCGGTATCGCTTCATGTTGCAGCTGTCTAGCTCTCAAGCACAAGTCGACGGTGTTAGTCCGCGCTCGAACGTCTCTCGCGCTTCACCCTTGTAAGACTCTTCCGTGCAGTTTGCGCTACCAAACTAACCGCCCAAATCACACCATGTGCTGCGCATGTTTACCCAAAGTTTACGTCCATGTCACAAGTTTGTCGTCCGATGTACTCGTTGCCTATTCTAAAATCTAATTCTATTACCCTCACGCACCACGTGGAGCACTACTCACTAATCCAAAAAGTTAAAGTTTCACTCTTAATACGGTATCCACAACGTCAACGAAGAGATTTAACTGACATGTTTTGCTCAAAGTTCCTTGCAAGCAATTTTATGCCTTCAGTGGATGGTTCACTTCCTCCCTTTGTGAGGATGAGTTCCAGTCAGAGCTTAAGAAAGATGATTGTAAGTTCTCCAAACTGTACAAAGTTTCGATTTCCATGCACTAACTCACCACATAACGCCGTTTAACCCTTTTGTAATATAACATCTCCTTCTTGTCCACTAAATCCCGGTTCGAGTGCATTCTTCCATCTACCGTTTATTTTCTGCCCTCTTCCGCTGTCTGGCTGTACCCCAGCACTGAGCAACACTACTTAATGGATGTATGTCTTAGTTTTGTACATCCGTTGATGCTACATGTCACAAACAAAATCTGGCATCGCTTCACGTGAGAAGGCAGCCGCCTGTTCTACTTGTCGTTGTCATTCATACACGGTATCAGTGTCCTTGGTAATGTCGATTGCAGTTATGTTTTCGAAGCGTTTGGTCGAAAACATTGCAGGCGTTGAGGATGTCTCTGGAACCTCCATGTATATAATACGATCAGCATGAGCACACAAGAAACAAGAAACTCGCGCTGTAATGTTGATGATCACCTTTACGGACATATGGCTCTTTCCATTTCTATCATTTCTCAGCTGATGGTACGAAGTTTTTCCCCATGCAGACAAATCTTGATCGGCATTCATATCCATAGTAAAACTTTGTACGATTTTGACGTCAATTACAAATTGATCAGCCAGAGCTTCAACCAGTTTCGGACGCACCACATCACGAAATTCTGCGTGCAATTTTGCCCATCTGACCCGCATCCCCATGTTTAAACTGCTCCTGTATTTGTTACAGCGGCAGAGTGTCGATCACTACTGGAGACAGCAATCACCTTCAAGCCCTGCAGAATTTCGATGAGTTTGGGTCTTAGTACGGTATCGCCCTTCTTGTGGTGCAATGCCCCAAAGGGGAAAAACACCGTAAGACGTTCGGGATCTTCCTCTCACGAGGTGAACCCAGTTGGGTAGAGCCCTCCCAGAGGTGTCACGGCGAAGCCGGTTTTTAAGACCAGGGACACCTGTCGCGACTCGCGCAGGGAGGTGAAGGCGAAGAATCGGTATCCGCGTGAGCGGGGTGTGGTCATCAGTAGAGGTATGTTTCCACGTAAGTGTGGGTGTGTGAGCGGATGCGCACACGAGGCCTGCGGATAGCTAGAGTTGCTACCCTAAAAAGTGGAAGAAGGAAGGGCGAAGAGGAGGAAGAAAGGACGAAGTGAGTCGCGAGAGCTACGGGGACAAACGGCGATGCCGGTGGACAGGACTCCCTATACAGGGCGAAACACCAATGCAATTGGAACAATTATACTCCCAGTGATGGGTCCCTTTAGATGTGCAAGGGGGTTAGATGTCCCGTGGTTTACGGCGTTTCCCTCCAAGGAGGAGTAGAGTACGCGCGCAAGCGGCAACAACTAGAGCCAATTCCCCAGGTTGGGGTCCCTTGTTGGGGAAGTTTTACTGGTGCGACGGCAGTGCGCCGTCGCACTAAGTACTAGCTTCCCAGAAATGGGTGTGAAAATAATAAATAATATTAACTAAAATACTCCACATTTCGTGGCAACATCCACTACTGTGGCCAACCGCCAATTGACCCAAAACCGTGTCCCACGTGTCCATACCCACCATGGTGGGGCGTAGTTCATATACACACTACACAACCGATAATATCGGGAAAACGATCAAGTACCAGGAATCCCTCCCTGAGGGCGTTGCACTTCACTTCTTTCCAAATCCTAGCTGCCCGAAGTCGTTATAACCCCATCCGAATACGCGTCTATCTCTTTTTATAGCGAACGAGTGAAGATCGCCGCAAAAAAGGACACACACGCTTTCATGAGATAGGTCTGGGATAATCGTCAGAATGTCACGATCTTTGGTGTCTCTGAGACCGAGTTGACTACGTGCACCCCATCCCCACGACCACACCTCCCCGTCCTCCGTCAGCCCCAAATTTTTGTGGTAGCCAGCCGTAATTGCTCTCTCGTTATGACTATTGAGGCTTTCGACACATGTTGCTGCGCACGAATCTTCTCATCGCCGTATCCTAAGTGCCCATTCTTTCCCTCTCGCCACGTGAACACCAGACCCGTTGTACATCGCGCAATGGTATGGTATCGGCCACAATAGACTTCTGCAATGTGAAGAGAAGAGCTTCCTCTTTCCTTTGAAATTGCTGCTTCTACTTTCTTGACGCTCGTGGGACGTATGAGGATCACTTTGATGGCATCCCACATTTCACATGATCTCCCAAACCAATTTGTCTCTACTGATTGTAACATAACACGAACCATCGATTGCCGTCCAGAACACTGCAGTAGGACCACAAGCAACTTGTCTTACCGGGACGCCTTCTAATCTTAAAACCATTTCTAGGACACGTTCGTTTGTGCCAGCAAACGCTGGACCGAGGTGATGGCTTTTGGCGCTGCCCCATGTCCATACGGTGTTTGCGCGGCCCCCACTACACCAGCCTTGTATGACAGAAGAGTTTAAGGTCAAATGATTTGTTCCCATCTAAATTCGATACGGTTGCGGAGAGTTTGTGGCACGCGCAAATCTATGTCAAGCTATGAACGTAATCGAGAAAAGTGTGAAGGGTGGTATGCTTGATAACCTTAGAGCGTGGTAAAAGCTACCCAAAAGCCGGAGAACCATAAACTGTCATGGATAATAGCGAAAAAGAGCAGACCGAGGGTACGAAGGGTAGGAGGCAAGCTTCCCTCCTACCTATCTATGACCTATCAGCTCATCAACTTCCGGGCAAGTCTGTGCACTTCTTCATCTTTAAACTAATATAATTAAAGCACTGGCCAGTCGGGTAGCTACGAAAATTGCATGATATAGAGGCCTATAGTGCAGCAGTTGATGAGTAAACTGCCGTTGAGCCGACTGTGGGGGTCACGAGTTGGAGGCTTGGGTGATACAGGATAACTTGATTTTTCAGATGTTGCCCCGTTTTGATATTTTTGAAATGTACGGAAGGGGTATGGTGGTCCCAAACTTGTGGTTCATCATCCTTCCACGAACAGGGCGTAGACGTCACTACTCTACAACTGCAATGCCGGGACATTCCCGACACGTTTTATAACGTCTGCTCGTATATTCCGGAACCAGAAGCTTATATGAGGCCAAGTGCTACAAAAAGGTATGACACTTTGGCGAGCTTCTTAAGCCGTTGTTACGTGATTAATCTTAAGAATACGTTTGTATATCTTATTTCATGAGCACCTACAAATGAATAGGAGGATCCGAGAAATCACATTTTCGCAGTTTCACAAACATGGAGCCAATCAGAGTACCTAAAAACGCTCCTCTTGTTGCCTGGAAGTGTGGAAACTGTGACCACAAGCATATACTCACCAAAAATTCGCAATTTCTGTATGGTTCGATTGGAAGCAAGATTTGAGTAAGTAAACAAGCACTACTTCTCTCTTTACGCATAAATGATCATCGACTAACTCTAATGTGGTGCATTCTCCTTTTCTCAAAGCACACATGGACTCAGAAGTAGAGCTTATTGTCATCCTTGCCGTGGCAATAACCATTCTCTTTGTACTACACGAACCTCGTCCGTCGCACATCAGGTCGTACCGAATATTAAAGTACACCAGACATGGCCTAGAACACCCCCTTTGTCATGAAACTTCATGGCAATCTCTTCTGGAAACGGTGATGGCTCTCAGTTTGTTGTACCGCTATCGGTGCCTCGTTTCTTATTCTTTGGTGAACTTATTCTATGTTTTGACAATTGAAGATGGGAAGTGCACAATGGTTCTCCATTTCACCATACTACTTCTTGCCGTGGTCGAAAGCCTCTCTTAAATTCAGGGAATTTTTTGGGGCTTGCACTTTCGTACAAACGGACGAAAGATGTGATTTACGAGGTATACAGAGCAACGGAATCATGCCGAATTCACTATCGGAATGGTTAGATTATTCGTTGAAGATTCTGTGAAATGTGATAAGAGACCCAAGCTACGAGGCGTTTCGAATCGTATGGCCAACTGTCGCCGAAATGGACGACTCAACACAGCTGTTGCAGAAGTATTGACAGTATGGGTATGCACTGCTGGGAGTGTTCGGTGTGAAAGACGGAGCACGCTTCAAATTTGTTCTTTTCGACGATATGGATGCGCAGAATGCTTGTTTTCAAGCTTTCATGCAGCAGGTTGAGGTAACGAACCTTCTTGTGTGAAACTTTAAGGGCGAGATAATCCATGCTGCGTTAAGCTTTCCGGGAAGTAAGCATGATAATAAACTCGCCTATGTTTCAGGACTGTATTGGCCCTTTCTAAAAGACGATACGATCACACCTCCAAGTTAAGCTATTCTGGATGATAGCCCCTTTGTCCACAGTACACTGGTGACAAATGGGAAGGTTCTGCGAGCACGAAAGCTCAATGAGATGAAGACTATTCCCAAGTCCGAAGAGTGCACTGCAATCGAGTTGTTGCTTCAACAGTTATATCCGAGCGAGTGGCAGAGTGCAGAGTGGGGAATTCGGGGTTTGCCTGCACCGTTTCGCCTCCTGATTAGAACATTTCCATCGAACTCAAGTAAACTAGGCAGACTGCTCAGCGTGGCCTGTCTCCTTTCTAACAATCGCACAAGAAAGGTTGGATACAATCAAATGAGGACTGTTTACGGCTCCTTCTGGTAACAATACAATGTAAACGACCAGAAAATTGATAATGTACATACCCACCGCGCTGTTAATGATAACCAATGCTCTCCTCTTCATGAAAATTGGCTTGCTGCCATGGTACGGGTGCTTGCAATGGAAAATGAAACCATTGTGGCAGGTCGAGGCATAATGCAAGCCGGATTAGGCGGAGCGCACTGTAGAATAAGCAGAAAGAGAAACAGGAAAGGTTGGGAGTTGGGTAACTTGGCCACAATGGATGCGTTGGAAGGCTGCGAACGCGAAGAGGAAGTCGAGATGGGGTGTTTGCCATATACAATTTCGTTTTTGTGGGCTGAATATCATACCCATTGCTCTTGTAGCGCTTGCTCCGCTGGGGACAAAAAGGGAATAACAATACTCTCTCATCTTTCTGAGGCCTCTCTCTTTGATGACTCACCCTTTCGATAACCAAACTGCGCAACAGAAAGACACGAATGACAGGTAATCCGGCAAGTGCTGAAGGCGAGCCCTTGAAACAACTCTAATGCCGTCCAACAAGACTTTTATATGCTTGGAGTGGGCATCCTGCACGAGTTGAAAATCATGCTGAACGCCGGAAAATTTGGAATGCGCTGGATATGCGAACAATGAAGGCGAAGCAGTGGGAGCCTTATGTTTGTCAAGATACGAAAGAGGCTGCAAAAGCGTCAGGTGGGATTGCAGGGGAAATAGTACGGTTCTACAACGACCCATTCTGGCCGACTCCCTGAGCACCAGGATGGAGTTGTGGTTGTTTCCGGTGAGTTATAGCGTAGAATGGCGGTCGAAAGGAAAGGTTTGCGCGACGAGATGAATGGCGGAGGAGGCGTTTGCAGTGAAGATGATTTCGTGATCGCGCGCATTGAAGAAGCGCAACACGGTTGTCTTGACGCAGTGAAAGGCGGCAGTGGCGGCTGAGGACGGCAATGAGGCCGAATGCGGGTTGGCGTACACGTTGGAGGAAACATTTGATATGTCCTGTTCAGGGAGCAATTTCCGCACGGGAAATGCGCCGGTGTAGTCAAGATAGATGACGTTCGAGCGGTCAAGTTGGGAAAACTGCTTTCGACGCAGTCTAGAAAAGGCGAAAGTGTCCGTCATAGTGAACGGCAGGCGGTTTGACAGCAGACAAAGAGCCAGCCGGCAGACGGCGAGAAAGAAGTGACGAAGAGGTGTGAGTGGGTGGAAGGAGCACGACGCCGGGGCGAGTATGGGATAGCCATGGCTGCTTTAAGAACGTTGGGGCGAAAAACAATGGCAGCAAAGAACAACAGCGGCCAAAGAGAACCCCATGCGCAGCGCGCCATGTGTTTGCAGCACCCGCCCGACTTTGCACCAGATTGGGTGAAAAACGCGCTATGGTACGTACCCTCATTTGCAGCGCGTTTGCCGCCACTCAGATTTAGCCCCGCGCAGCGGACCAATCAGTGCCTGCCAAGACATGGCGGTGTAGCGCGCCGAGCACGCCACCTGCCATGCACGTCGAGACAAGACATGACGCTCTACCATTCAAACCCAGTCACACACCTCACTGTACAGCCGCCAGTACTTCGTCCTTTCCTCTTACCATGAAATTGAAGATGATGTTCGTCTTGGTCTGCTCAGAGGCATGTTGAGCTGCAACTTGGGCGTGATCACAGAACTCTGCCGCGAATCTTCCTTCTCTGCATCCTCAAACATCATACTCATGATCTGCAGTTCGTTGTTTGGGTCCAGCCACTGATTCAGCTCGTCCGCAAACACAAACGGGTGCATTCACTCTTCCTCCAGCAGCAAAGAGAAGCAGAATAGCATCGTGCAGCACATTATTTCCCCGCCACTATTCGTGCACGCACTGATCTCCCTCAGCCCAACGTCCTTCCGATACGATACTACGACTGCAACGCCAGATCTCCAGCTTTTTCTGATTCTGCAGTGATCAACTCCAGATCCCCAGCGCATACCAGTCGTTCTTAAAGGGTAGAAAACTTCACCCTCATCTCGGCAATGCCCTTATTAAGCCAACTCAAAATTTTCGCCTTCTTCCTTGACAATCGTTTGCGCTTCGGCCCAAACCGCTTTTGCCATTCCTCCACCCCGCGCTGAAGTGCCTCAATCTTTCGCTGTCGCGGTTCAAAGCAATTCCCAGAAATAGGTCAGCGGCAGTCATTGTACTAACAGTCTCCTCTATACTTGTGACAATCTGGAACCCTACGGCCAACCCTGATGGACAGGATTTCGAACGGAGAGTCCTGCCAACCATCTGAAGTGTTGCTTTTCGCCAGTGAGCAGTTCATACAAAGGTTTTTATATGTTTTGTTTAATTCGTCTTATTGCGCCCTCAACAAAATCTTAAATTGTCTTTCGTGACCAAATAATCTCGATTCTTCACAGTGCTCTGGGCTAGAATGCGAATAGAATATGATATTTTCTGAATGGTTGCGCTCATTTCAATGTGCCTTCGTTTTCAAAAAGACTCTTTGGCATATAGGTTGAATCGAATTTCGGTTGTTGGTACGTCTATCGTTGAATGCCTCTTCGTGAACTTGTAATTCACCTTCGGTACCCTGATTGCTCTTCTTGTGCAGGTTGTTATTGTAAATCGTAGGATGCATCTTCGCGGGAATTTCATTTTGAATTGGTTTGGCTCTACGCCTGGATAACGGACATGTTGGATTGCCTTTAATTTTTGGTGTGTAAACTAGCTTATCATACTTCTTCCTCAGACTTGACACAGTTTTACAAGGTTTGTCATACCATTTGGCGTATTCATCATACGCTACTTTCACTTTGGCCCATCCGTTCTGACCAATTGGTTCCTATTCTTCTACAATATATAGCAGTTTCTGTTCCTCTTGAACGCTGTAGTTCTGTGCCCCATATCTTCCTTCATGACCTGAATCTCCTGCGTAATTACACGAATCTTGTTCTTGGTCTGCGTGGTTGGAATCGGCGGAATGAAGTTTTCGAGATGGTGCAGATGCCACGAGATTTGCAATTGAAATACGAGAGCGGTGCATATTGGGTTTAGGCGAATGTATTGTGCGAAAGACGTCGGTGTTATGTAGAATATCATTCTTTACAAACCGAAACAGTTGAATATCTAAGCAAAAAGGTGGCCGGAACGTTGCAGCTGTTCGTGTTATGAATACGGACAAGTGCACATGAAAAGAAACCTTGGATGTACTTGTTACTTTTAAGCTGTGTAGATTCTAAGCAAGGGAATGTCGCTACTGCTGAGGTCTGGGAAAACTGTGAAACTGTGATTTCTCGGATCCTCCCAATATACGGTATTGTGCTCAGACATTGTTCGACACGAAGTACTGAAAATTTTATTCATATCACGGCCTTTATGGTAGCTACCGATGGTATCTTTGGTTCCTGTATCTTTGCGCGTGCGGCATCGCACCATGGCACGCCTCGCTGCCAACGGTCGCACTGCACGCAAAGTATGTTCAGCGCGCGGACCAGTTGTACACGTGTTGCCACTCGCCGTTCTCTCTCTTGCATTGCTTGCAACACACAGGGCACCGGTGCATGATGCAGCATGCGCCGTTTGTGCCTGGATGCCAGCGGAGCTCTCGCATTTTGTTCGGCGTCACAGGTGAGCAATGCTGTTTTTGCCGACCTTGTCTTGCACCGTTTTAAAGACAATTGTCTTTGGGCCTTCTGTGACTCTTTCGCACCCCGCTTTCCTAGATATATGTGATCTTTTACTGTTTACCGCCTCTATTCATCAGGTTCTCTGGCACGTCGCCACGCATTCTCCTCGCTATCATCTTCAATCTTCCTGTTGCCATATGCTCTCTCTCTCTCTTTCTCGGACTTTTTCCCCTGGTCTTGCTGGCGTGCCCCGCTGTCTCAGAGCTAATCCAGTTAGCGCCAAAGCTCAATATCAATCTTAGCATTATAGAACCCATTTAGGATGGCCGCCATTGATTCTGTACTGCACCCAACTCTTTGCCCAAAATGCCATTCCTGGCGTAGCACGTTCTTTGCCTGGATGCTAAGACTCTTAGCCCGAATAAATGGATCCAAGACATACGTCTGTGTTCTCGGAACGCTAGTATTTGGGGCTAGTTTGGTCTGATTGAAATATTTCGTCCAAAACTTCTGCAGAAAATGACGGATCGCGAATGCAGAGGTAATTTTCGTTAATTTTTTAGAGTGCCAGCTAGTTTTCGCATTCGATTCTAGCACAGAGTCTTCCATATTATGAATGCAAAACGAACGCAAAAGACGTCGCTATTTTACCGTGGAGTTTTGTATGTCATTCGCTAGATGTGAATAACGGGTCTGGAGCTTAAGAACCGCTCTTACCAACCCATATCACGACGACACCCATCAAAACCACTCTCCACCGAGAGGCGGCTGCGTCTCCGTCTCCGGGAACGTCAGTTTGAAGAAGTCGTCCAGTACGCTCTCCTCCTTCTCCTTCTTCACTCTCTTCCCCCAACGTCCACAACGCCTCTCCTCATCAACCTCACTATCCACCTCCCACCTCCTCTTGCGCTGATCACCCAAGATTCTCTCTGCCTCCCTCGCCGCCTCTCCTACACTCCTAAGCCCACGAGTCCCCTTCCTAGCGCCCTTCTTCGCCTCCTTCCCTCCACCCACTCCACGCTTACCGCATCCCTTCAAGTCCTCTCTCACTATCGGCCTCTTCTCCCCAACCCTTCCGTTGCACACCTCCCCCTCGCTCTCCGAAGTCTCGGCCACAAACCGTACCCCCTCCTTCTCGACTTCCCCATCAAAGCCCCCGTCTCCAGGTCCAAAGCTTATCCCATCGCCACTCACATACCTAAAACCACCCGTCATCTTACCATTCGGCTTCACAGTCACGGGTGAGCCCCGCCGTCCACCACGACTCTCCCCAACTCCACCTCCCTCCTTCACCGACTTCTCCACCTCCCGTAGCTGCGCCTGAAACCTTTCCTGCTCCTCCCTCAACCCTCCCACCTCTTGAACCACAAACGTTGCAATCTTCTTCCCCATCCCACGCACACCCCTCTCCACCTCCTTCCCCACCTCCCTCACCATCGCCCTAGAACACAACGCAAGCACGCCCTCCAACCCTTCCTCCTCCGCTTCCTCCTGTTCCCGCTTCTTCCGCATCCCCACAGCCACGGCGTCCTCAATATCCGCAAGGAACTGTCCCCAGCTGCACGATCCGCGGCCACTCGTCATCTCAAACACAACACAGCTCAAAGAAAGCGGCAAGGATCAAAAGAAGCCGTAGAGATCGAAATAAGTGGAAAGACCCCGGTGAGAACCTCACGCGCCAGCCGCTCCCGCGCATTCACTTCCCCGCCATTTTAACCCCTTCCAAGAACCCCCATACACTGTATTTCAAAATATCTAGCACTTTCTGCTTTTACTTTCATTTCTACCCCACCCAATAACCTCTCTCATATCGTCACCCGCTCTCTACACCCCAGATGTACCCCTCCAATGCCCAATAAACTCATATTCTTTACCTCTACCGCCATCCCACAGCCCCCATTTACATAAACCTCATTAGTTCTTCTTCATAACCCTTTTCCCCTTTTCCGCGCACATTCTGGACCCCTTATACCACTTCTACCAGAAAGTGTTTCTCATCTCCTTCGTCCTCACTTCTCAATATTGTGCATTGAATACGAACAGAAACGCGTTCAAAACGCATAGAACAACCGTTTGTTCCTGCCTTTAATCTTCCTTCATCTAGGGGCCATCATCTAGTTCAATAAAGCTATTCTGTTGCATATAAAATCAGACAGACCTGCCCGTTCTCTCTCTCTCCCGTTCTTCATCAACAGTTCCGCTCTTGACCTAGCACCTCTAAACATGTTGTTCGAGAACTTTTGCTCCCAACAATACGTCTTCCTCCACAATGACGTTCGAGCAACTCTCACGTTCGACATTCTCCCCAACAAAACCTACCTTCGTTTCAACAATTTCTTGAAGCTAGAGTACTGCAGGGACACAAACAAGTCATATCTTTCAGGTGCAGCATCCATTCTAAGTGATGAAGTGAAAGCCAAAATGACCAACATTGACCAACTCCTGCGCGACAACCCCTCTGACCCCCTGTTCTTGCAAATTCACCTTCTACTACAAGACCTCCCATACCTTCGACACATATCCAACTACATTCGTTCCTCTCAATCCCTTTCGAACAATCCATTCCATATGGCAAGTCTTCTTTCTCTACTAATTTTCACCTCCCTCCTCTCCTTCACCATTGGAACTCTCTACGATGTTTTGAAACCAGTGGTCACCAAATTCCTTCTAGCCGGCCATTCCTCCTGTGAAGCGGAGACTGGATATAACATACTGTACAGTATCATCGAGACAGTACTCCATATCTTGTTGTTCGACTTTGCATTCTCCCTTCACAAGGAGTTGTTCGGCTCCCTCTCTTTCTGCCCAATGAACCCCACTCAACATTATGGCAGACTGAGCACCATCAGCGCAAGATTCGCAGGATTTGCCAGAGCTGGACTCCTCGCCCTGAACGCGAACATATTCGCCGCCTACGAACTGCTACCAACGCCAGCTTCCCTAAGCTGTTCTATACGGAACGCCTCCATCGCATTCTTTCCCGGTGGATTCTTCTTCTCCCTAACAGTCTACTTTGTCGACAGATTGGCCATGTACGCCCTCACAGGCCACCCGTTCAACAACAGAGTCCTTCTCCCATATTCGCCACACTATCTCTCCAACATCATACAAATTTTTACGTCAACGGCCTGGAAGTCTCTTCGAAGAGCATTGTTCCTGGACGACATCGTAATCTCCATTCGCACCTTTCTTCGTCGAGTTGTGCCCGTCTTCTTCGCGCACTTCACTTCGCAGTCCATCCAACCTTCTGCCTTTTCAACCCACAGAGGTTTCCCTCCACTAGTGACTAACACTTTATTCATTCTTCTCCTCGTCTGCTCCAGCGCTATAGACTACGAAATCAAATATAGATTCAAGCGATATATTGCAGCTATCGGACCAAACCCCAGACCCCCAACCTCTCGGGTCCTTTCGTACGAATAACTTCTAGAACAACAGACCCGCAATACAGAATACCTTCGTTGTCGTAGCCCCTTCATCTTCTATCTTCCGCATTCCCTTCCAGTCGGCGTCTTTGCACAGCTGGTAAGATTTAGGATATGTGAGCTACATACTATGCTTCTCTTCTATACCCCATTGTAGAGGTTTTTCTTATAACTATACCACTTTTTAATGTACGCGATTGGGTTCATTGTACGTTTTAGAAAGCAAGTGAGCTTGAAGTAAGATATCCAATGCCAAGGGTCTCCTTGTAGAGGACTCCATACACGGTAAGAATTATATTTGGTTCATTCTGATTCAGAAACACAGTTAGACGCATATTGTAGTATTAACATATCAAGCTGCGTACGTGGAAAGCTGTTTAGATGTCGCGGAAGTACGGTTTTAGTAGAAAATTGGAGACCGAAATATTTGAGGACAGGTTAGCGTCGATACTAAATATCTTGCGTACTATATCGCGGCTTTGTTCAGAGCTTAAGCTATTTTCCCGATGTCGAGTGGGTACATTAGAGATGAAGAACTGCTCACTCTTTTGAATCACACGGAAGTCCCCGAAACGCCGCCCAGAGATGAAGCAGATGGTTATGAGGGAACAGAAGAGAAGAAAAAGACTGTTGGGCTAGGAGAGCTGGGAGTTGGAGTAATGGCTGCGAATGGAGGAGGAGATGCAGGTGGTGGACCGGAGCACAGATTCAGAAAGGATATGAAGGCCCGGGTTAAGGCTTTAAGTGCCTCGTTGAAGGAGAGTTTGTATACTTGTATGACAGATGTAGTGTTTGAGTATGGTGGCCTGTCTTGGAGCGTTTCTGATGGTGGGATTCCACTGGACGTGGTTACTATTGTTCGAAATCGGATGAAAATGGCAGGGGTCCTGATGGGGGATCATGTGGAAGGGATCTTGGAGTGCTTGGTGAGGGAAATAGGAGCAGTGTATCGAAAAAACAATGCTCTAGAAGACAGAGTGACTGTCCTTGAAATGCAGCTTAAAGAGGCCGTTGATATTCAGGTGCACTTGAAAAACAGAGTGAACGGAGCACAACACGGGGCTGGTGGAGCAGGCCGTGCTCATAAAAGCTGCCTAGGTACGAGGAAAAGAATGGAAGACAAAATTGAAGATGTGGAGCGAGATACTCTCTTGAAGAAGAAACGTTGAAAGGTTAAGACATATGTTTCTGATGAAGAAAGAAAAGGACGACTCCTAGCTCTTATGTGCATCATGATAAAAATGAGACAATGCTTTATTTACGGCGGTACTAGAATGTATCTGTCATCGCTAATTATCTTCTTCCATATCCTCATCTCCCTTCTCACCCTCCTCTTGAGTATAAATGGCGTCGTCCGCATTATCATTTCCATCTTCATTAAGGTGGCACGAAGAAGTAGATTCGGTGAGTTCGCTCACAGTTCTTTGCGGAGGAAGCATTCCGGTCGCCCTTTCCACCTCTTCTCTAACCCCCCTCCTGCCATGCGTCAACGCTTCATTGCTGGCACCGACCCCCAGGCCGGCGCAGCTGCGCTGGGTGGTCGGTCTTGACATTGTGGGTCGACAATGTCAAGAACGACCTCCCGTAATTTAATCAAAAATCAACATTCTGGTGTCCGTGCTTGACATTGTCGGTCGACAATGTCAAGAACGACCCCCCCTTATTTAATCAAAAATCAACATTCTGGTGTCCGTGCTTGACATTGTCGACCGACAATGTCAAGACCATCCACCCGGCGCAGCTGCGCCGTTAGACCGACAACCTGAACTGTGAGAACTGCGACGAATTCTCGAAGTTTCACCTTCTCCGTCTGTTCTGCAGTGCCCAACTCCCTCATTCCAAACAAAACCCTCCGAAGTTTCCCTCCCTGCTCCATGACACACTTCGAAATCAAATCTATTTGAAGTTCGAGGGACGTGAATCATCAGAACGGGCGTCTTCGTTCCTCGGTTGCCACGAAGCATCTCCTTCGCAACCATTCAAACTAGAACGCATTCTTTCGTGCATCTGTGCATCTCCCGCCGATATTCCACCCATGTCGTTCCCCTCCACTAAACAGGGGAGTACCTCAGGTGCACCCGTGATAGGGCATAGGGCTCCTGCGCACCCGCCCTCAGACATGAGCATTTCGGAAAGCTTCACAACCATCTGGAATGTGTTTATGTCCGTCCATGATGCGTACGCGGAATCGAGAGGCTCCGGGGTCCCAAAACGCGATGTCATATTCGAGAAGATTGTAGAGTTTATGCTACAGAATCGTCGAGCGAATTCAGAAGTGGTCGGATTGTTGGAAAGATTCCTTGGTTCCTCCTACACCTCCTACAGCGACGAAGAGGTCACTGCTTATCTTTTGCACCTCTGTACAGGGTCCGACGCAGTACTTTCGACAGGTTTATCAATATGTGGCATTGTTCGATAAACAAGACGGGTCGAAAGACAGGCGTGTACGGGACTTTTACGAGTGGACCATTGACGAGAGGCGCGGAGGTGGAACAGGGATGGTACAAAGGGTGTTCAACAATGACATCTTCAAGAGGTACTTTCGCGGAGCCGCTACGGGGAAGGGAAGGGGAAGGTTTAGGACCGTTCCTGCTACTCGATTCCAACAGCTGCTGTACCTGTCGGTGGTAAAGCACATCGAGATTGAACGCACGGGTCGGGAACGGAAGCGACTCTTCGGACACGGAAAGAAGGTGAAGGCAGTGAAGTACATGGAAAGTTTCACCATGTCTAATTGCATGCACGGTGAGCGTATGGCGTACGGCGTACAGCACGTATGCAGGGCTTGGGACGCGTTTGCTGTCGTTCTGGGTTTCAGAGACTGCGAGCAGATGATGCTTCCTTATCTCCTTATCAACAGAGACACTTTTAAGCTCTCTGATATTCACTCCCGAACGATTGCTTACAGCCCCAAAACCGCCGCGTACAAGCTGGGACAAGAAATGAAGCCGACGGTATCCGAGGACAATGTTGTTCCCTGGGCTATTGCTTTTTCGGATGACGTAGACCGCAATATGCGTATTATGGCCAGAGAATTCGTCTCGGATCTTCAGCGTATTGTACTGGACAAGAAGATGTATGAGCTGAGTGAAACCGAGCAATGGCCAGTGCTATCTTCGTTTACGCGAAGCGGCACGAACCCACCGGTTCGATTTGACTCCTTGTCCGAAGATATTGTCAAATCAGTGAAGAAAGCTTGTGCAAAGCATAATGTTCAACCCAGCAAAGCTTGGTCGCGCCCTACGGATGTACATTCCAAACCATCCGCCGCTCCTGGAACCAAGAGCCACACGAAGAGCGTGCAGGCCGTTGGAAAGCAGCTTCGTGAGAGCTCCAATGGCTCCAGACAGACGGATGGGAGCGGTAGTAGCAGTGATGACGTAATTGCCACGCCTACTGCTCCCGCTGCTGCGGAGATACAGGCAACGGTGGAAGTTTCGGTGAACATCTTCCCTCCTCATGGGACGCTGGGGCCTGTGACTGCGAAGGCTATGAAGATTCTGGAGTCCGTGATGGACAAGAACTTTGCGTTCTACTGCGTGGACTCCGAAGAGCTGGTGGACGTTCATGAAAGTGTTCCGGGAGGCACTATATCTCCGAGGGGGAGAGTTCAACTCTCTATATCTGACGCACCGTATCAAATTCGGGATACCGAATACGATCGCATCAGTCACCAGAAGATGGTTTCGTTTGCCGATCACAACTCGGAATGCCTGCGTCGTGGCGGACACTCGTTCGTCTTCTGTTCAGGTTTTCAGTTCCCAATATGGTACAAGATTTTGACCGACTGCCAATACGTTGATGCAGACGGGAGGATGAAGAAGTCTTTCACCGTGGATAAGACGTCCCTGTTGTGTTTGCGCCATCGCTCAAACCCGATGGCGTTCCCTGGTCGCAACAACATTAGCTTGTTCCCCGCAGGGGAGCAGGTAGTGCATGCGGTTCGGAATGGCATTCCCTATGCGGAGCAGAAGACAATGGTGAACTACCGTAAGTTCAAACATGTTGCCAGCCGATACCCTGGACATGTCTGAGTAATCGATCAGGTTCCCCATCATGCCTCAGGAGAGATACTGTACTGGAAGGTGCAGGATGGGCAACGATTTGTAAATCGTCAGATTCGCCCGGAGCAGAAGTCGAGACAGTTGATGAAAGAGCTAATAGCACGTTTTTCTCAACCTGGAGACCTTGTGATGGATTTCTTCTCAGGAACGTTTACCACAGCACTCGCGTGCATGGAACTTGTTCCGCACAGAAAGTTCATCGGCGGTGAGAAGTATCGTAATTTTTTCATACACGCGAAGCATAACAGTATAGTGCATATGGGAAAGTTAATTGCCGACAATTCCCTCAAAGTCAGTGACTTGGAATGTGATGAACGCGTCGGTACTAATTCTGTTGTACAGGCGGCACGTCATGTGGCCACGGTGTTCAGGAAGAGATCCAGAGGAATGCAATGGACAGCACCGAAGGATTTCCCGCAGTATCAAAGGTTTCCTTTCCATATAATGGCTTTTCTATCGACTTTATGGGGTGATATGGATCTTATCGGCAAGTATCGTACTAAGGCTTTATATCTGTGGCCGCAAAGCACTCAGGCAAAGCTGAAAGAGTTAGAGCCAGAGTTGTTGCGTGGTGTAGATGCATCAAGTTACTGGCGCGTGGTGGCGAAGTCTTCAGTGAAGCACCCATCTAGCGGGCTCGGAGTCTTTAGTGCACGGAATTTCGCAGAAGGAGAGGCTGTTTGTCACTTCTATGGGACTATTGTGTACTACGTACCTTTGTAATGTATTTGATTGCTACCTAGGCCGTTGCATGCCTGAAGAACGGGAGTTTAAGGAGTTGGTAGCCGTTGAGGAAGAAATGTTGGACACCAGAGAGGAAGGGGAGGGGAAGGAAGACGGAGAGGACGGTGGGCGTGGAGAAGAGATGGCGGAGGAATGAGACGTTTAAGAAGTTTATTGCTAGAGTTAGCGGGTCTGTGTTTCTAAATTTGATTACCTTGCGGTGGAATAAGCTCTTGCTCGTGGGTCGCGGAAGAATCTGTTCATATAGAACCGATGTTGTTGCCATGGAAGGGGCGGAAAGAAAGGTCGTGCTGGGTAGTTCTGGCGAACAAGATGCACGGAACTTTTGTTGGCGGAGAAAGGAACAAGACCGAACCAAGGTGCGGCATTGGGGCTGGGATTCGAGGTTCCCTGAAGAGCGGGGAGAATAGTATGGTCATGTTCATCGTCTGTCGCCCAACGGAGGGTGATGCAGTTAAGAGTTTCATCCACGTGATCAAGAGGATCTGTGAGTTCGAAGAAGCGGACGAAAGCATATTCGAGTTCACCTGGCTCATCGTCTTTTATGCGGAAGCGGAGAAGGGCAGGAAGCGTACATACCCAAACCGTGGGGAACTTGCAGTTGGGTGGTGGAGTGCTTGAGACGAGAATATGAGAGAACTTTCGAAGTTTTGAAGGACCGAAGCTGGTGGTGGCAAAGATGCGCTGGAGAACAGGGGCCGATGGTTCTCTGAACCGGATGCATTTGAACGTTCTGTCGACGTCTTGCAAGGAAGGGGTGAAACCGCTGCGGATGATGGCGGAGTTGACGACGGAGAAGTTGAGAGAAGAGAGGGAGGGTGAAGAAGGTGAAAGTCCAAGCGCTTCGAGGCATAGATTGTGAAACGGTGAGATTGCGTCTCGTGAGATTTGGGTGATGAACGATATGGTGGAAGAGGTGAAGATGTTTGAGAGAGAGGCATTGGAGCAGTTTGGGTTCGCCCGAAGGTACTTTTCTGCGGTGATTATATCCCGAAAGAGAATGGTGGTACCGTCGCGAACCATGGAATGTCTTCGAGCTGGGAGTGTGTGGGATTTTGAGGAGGAGGAAAGGCGGGTGGGGAATGGCAATTGAGTTTCGAAAGCCTTCTGTGAGTTGAATTGCGTCGATTGTTTCTCTGTGAGCGGTTGAAGATCTTCGGGATGTGCGCCGATAATGGTTTTTGAAGAGTAGGTGTGCGTGTTCGTAGATGCCAGCGTCAGTGAAGTGGGACCTCCGTATAGTTTGATGTCGGCGACGATGTGATCGAGAAGGTGGAATTTGAGCGTTCCGAAGTGAGAAGCCTGGAAAGGGCCGAGGATGGAGACGCAGAGATGCTTGAAGTGCTTGATGAGTTCTTGGAGGGAACGAAGTTGTTGGTGTGTCCATTCTGAGGTGGTATTGTAGGAGTGCGGTAGTGAAGAGGTCGGCGTATGTC